>VWZS01008125.1:2710938-2787006 GCA_013397075.1 Rhabdornis inornatus | reverse complement strand
AAAAAAAAAAAAAAAAAAAAAAAACCAAACATACACACAACCAAACCAAACCAAATATATAACTTTACCTGAATAACTTGGTCCCCTCTCTCATAACCACTGGTGTATTCTGTATTTTTTAACCAGTCATTCACATCAATTTCTGGCATACCAGACAACAAAAGCTCCTTAAGGAGAAGCACATAGATTGTGATTAGTTCTCCTGACTAACCCCTTATTTCAGGAGTTTATGCAATTTTAAGAAGTAATGTTTTAAGAAGTAGAAAGCTTACAGTGCTTTTTCAGTTTATTGCAACTTCATGGAACCCATGACTAAATTTTAATACATGAAAATTCTTGAATTCAGGTAACTTCACATGATCTGTTTAATTTAAGTATGCACTAGCAAGAGAGAAAAATTATTGCCAAAGAACCTAAAAGAAAAAAATCTCTGAATCTGGCCATGACTTCAGAGAAAATCTGAAATGTGTTGGTTACAGAACATCAAACCATCAACAAAAATTTACTGGAATTTGACTCCGTGACTTAGAAAAATTAAAGACAATAGACAGCATCTCCTTACTCTTAAAGGATTTCTGTCCTCCTCAAGTAAAATATGCAAAGACTTAAAGGCCACAACATGCTGATTCCATTAAGGAATTTATTAACTGCCATGTTAAGTTTCAGGAAGATGGTAATCCTGAGTAATTAGAAAAAGCAGGAAAACACATAATGAGATCCTCACTGATAGATGCCCAGGAAGCAAAGCCCATGTGAAAGCTACAAAGTATTTTGTGGTTACTGAGCTTTACTTCTACATCATTTACACTGCTCATGAAGTATGCTGAACAAAATACACATGCATTTCTGCTTACCAGTTCATATTCATCAAAAAGTTGGATCAAAGATGGTGGAATGAACATATGGAAGCCTTGTAAAAAGGCATTTATCTGAGGCTGAATGGCTCTTGTCATTCTGAGCTCTGTCACAAGCTGGACATACTCAGCCTGCAATGTAGAAAACAATATTAAGATGGACCCCAGCAAAACCACACAGTGCTCAAACTCAAACACACAAATGCAGTCTCAATGCATTACAAATCTCTTCCACTGTAAGGTAGTAAGAGTTCCTTTGCATTTTTCATGTGGAAGCAACCCAAAATAAGCCCCTTCTGCTCTTCCAACTTCCTTCCTAAGACAATTCCAAAATGGAAGTGTTTGAATTGTTACATAAAACAGTCAAAAAACAGGGACTCAGACTAAGATAAAGGAAGTAAATAAAACTAAATTTGTCATGCCTACATCTAATACAACCTCCATTAAGCTCAACTAAGAGCACAAACACAATGTTTGTAAGCAAAAACACTCTATTTAAGCAAGCTGACATTACTCAGGAAAAAGGGGTAACTTCTGAAAGAATACTTGTGAGCCACAAAACTTCCTTGCTTTCCCCCTGTCTCTGGAAGCCTAAAATAATACAAAATAAAGCCTGCAGAGGTAATTAGTCCTAATAAGAATTTCAATTTTTCTAAGAAAGTCTTGAAAAATCTCCTTAGTTTTCAAAAAAGAAAAACACCATAAAACAATTTCCACCATAGCCAGGGAACAGACTTTAACAGGGTTTAGAGATCTGGGGGCTCCATTCCCTTTAAAAGACGCCAGCCAGAAAAGGAATCCACCAGAATTTTGCTTTTGTTGAGAACACAAAAGCCTAGGAGGTGTTAATGGAAGAAGGCTTTTAGAAGGAGACAAGTGCCTTTTAGAAGGGAAAAGTGCTTACATTCAAATTCTATAAGCATGTCTCATCTACCCCGACCAAATTACAGAAGTTTCATAAAGTTTCTTTACTCAAGAAAATAGTTTTCTACTTGAAAACAAATTTATTCCTAGATTATTTAAAGTACTCTGTTTAAAGAAATTCTTTGACTTCGTAATCATGACTTTTAATAAGAAAATCATGAAATGTATCTCCCAATTAAACAATCTGAACCATCAGCTTCCTTCAAGAAAACAATCTTACAAAAATACTTCTTTGATTTTTAATTTAAAAATACTTCAAACTAAACTTTTAGGCTCTGAACCTGCACAAAAGCAACCAAGCATTTCTTCTTTCCTCCCTTTCAGAAAAACAGAATGAAGTATGAAACATTTCAAAACAGAAGGATATTTTTAAAGGCAGCTTCTTACATTCACAGCTGTACAGAGGGATTGTTTGCTTTGCAGTTGAAAGATACTTTTAAATGCATTATCACCATTTTATTAGATTGAGAGAACAATTAATTTGTGAATCGCTCTGAAGAAGAGGAATATGACCTAATAATATAATCAACTTCAGTACTGCTCCCAAAAATCTAGTTTCAGTCTAATCATCTCCCCAGATTGCTTCTATTATCAGTGGAGCTGACGACACCTCCCCTCTCTGAGGGCTGAGAGGCAGCCAAAGGAGATTAACTGCACTAGACAAAAGTCAGTCTGTGAATACAGAAAAAATCAGAAATTTTTGCAATACTAGGATTCAAAATAACACTAACACTGGTGGTCTTCAATGATCAGAAATGCATGTTTTTCATCTCTTAAACTGTCCTTATATAAATTAGGCTACCCAGAAAAAGAGTGTTGTGGAAAGAAAAATTTATAACCTTATTTTCAAAAATCAATTTTTTTAAAAATTGCTTATTTTATGCATGACAAAATACTACATTGAACACTTTAATTATGACAGAAAGCAGTTGCTGTACTTTAGATGTAACAAGAAATGTGTAAAATAGCCTGGAACTGCCAGGCGTCCTGGCTATCAGCACTGGCACATGATGAAAGACCTGTAGCACAGAATTTACATAATACATGTCAGTAAACAACCTGGTCAATTTGTTTTGCTTTCTGTGCACTTCATTTACATTTTATTCCCCTCTGAAGCCTTAGGAGCGCATTACAAAACAGAAATACCTACATCATTTTAGATCTACATACGCATTCCTACATAGCACATAAAGTTATGATCCAGCCTTCTTTAAGGAAGGGAGATTTGATTGAACACACATTAGACAGGCATCACAAATATAATGACAAAGTCTAGTTTGGGTGAGGGGCTGTTCTGTATTTTACTTTGAGGTAAATAAAGCAGAGATCATGCTTCCTCGATTTCACAATCCCATATACTGTGAGACAAGGATCAATGGTTATGATGATTTTCAGATTCAGAGAGCAGCTCCATTTTAAAGCTGCCTGGAAAAAAAAAAAAACTACTTTTACTGCCAAACAGAACGGCCACCTCACAGACAGGTTCTGGGAGGACAAAGAAAGCCATAGGATTGTCAAGATCTGCTCCATTCTTTTGATACAACATATAGTCAAACTTTTACTAGGCCTTATTTTATTTTTTTTCCTAAAAAGTAGAAAGCAAAATGATACGCAGCAAAGAGCAAAGATTAATTCAGGACAAAGCCTGACTTCTCCCTTTGAAGTCTCTCCACTACCATGACAAAAGGCATTTGAACCAAGCTATAACTGTATTTCAGCTGGGTTACATGGACACAGCAATTGCAAGACACGAATATTTGCATCATCTAGTTGTCCCACAACCATTCACCTACTACACAGTTGATATAAAAAAAACCATTACCCCATTCCAAGAAAATAACATTTTACAAATAGCTCTTACTACTAGTGCATTTACTGTTTCAGTTTTCAATGAGAGAAAGGGACGGTTTGGGTGGTTTCTGTGCAGGGAGGGGCAAGGGTGTGTTTTATTTTGGTTTTGGCACGAGGAATTTTTTTGTTTAGGTTTTTTAAGGGATAAAGATTCATTAATAATTTAATTTTAACAGGTAACCTGCTAGTGTGCATACCCAGCAAATTCTTTTAGAAGCTGAATTTTCTTCTCCCAGAGGTATAATAAATACAATGAGTTTTAAACAGTGATCTATTTTTCCTTGGGTAAAGGCAGGAGAAAAAAAAATATATCACTTGCAGGAGAAAATGAGATTTTTTTTTTAATAAAGTAAACACATTCCCATTTAAACTGATAGAACAGCTAAGCTAAAACACACTGCAAAACTATGTCACATTAGACAAACTGGAAAAAAATCTCCCAAAACCACTAAAATACGTATCTCCAATTTTCAATGACTTGGCCACTGTCAACAACTTTGCCAGTGAACAACACAGTGCCATCTCACAGATGATTTCTGACTTCACATTTTACAACTTCAAATTCAAAAAATGCATTAATAGTTTCAAAGCTACCACCTCTTTCTTACCACCTTTCAAATTAAAGCTACACAAACTCTAGTCCCCTCCTGCCATGCTGATGAAGGCTTGGTGAGATAGAATAGAGGCATCTCCTCTACACATTTTCAATCACCCTTTTTAGACGGTGCCTCAGCTCTAAAGTTAAGACAGCAAATTAAGCTGCTAACAGGTAGTACCCTTATGTGGGCAAACTTCTAATTTTATGCTAATTGAAAACAGGTTTTAAATAGTTGTTATGAAATTACAATTTATGTTAAATGCATCTTTTTTTATATACCGAGAAGCTAAGACTGACCAGATACAAGAATCAAGATCTTCGCTTTCTCCAACAAATAAAGAAATTAATCATCCACTACCTTGACAATTAGACTTGTTCTACCATCTTTATTCTTTCACAAATGACTGTTGCAGGAATCAATGCAGAATCAGGCTAATAATACATATTCCTGCCATTGGAATGACACTCTGCCTTAATGAAAATGAGGATTAAGGCTACAAGAATCAGTGCCAATTGCTCCAACACAAACTGCAATGTCCTTGCAACCAAGGCTGACACCAAGCGGCTGTTCCCCAGTGCAGCAGCTGTCGATACCACTCCTGAAGCCAAATGCTTACTGAGCTCAAAGAATAGGCTCGGCCAGTCCAACACAAATAAAAATCAGAACGTAGCAGGACCAAGACTCAACATCACAAAAAACTGCAGCTCTACCCGTGACAGTCCTGCAGTTACTCAGAACGTTTAGTCAGTAACTGCAGGATTCACTTAGATTCAATGTTTATTATAGTTTCTAGACTATTTTCAAAATCTGGCTGTGTTTTCCCATATTTCTTTTTTTTAAATTAATTCTGCAGAGGAATCAGGGACTTTTCAACCTGTTACCATTAAAGTAAATTTTAAAAGTAGGTTATTTCCATACACATCAAGTGACTTGCAAATAGCCAAAAAAGCTTCCTGCAGACTTTTACTCCGTCCATTATCTGCATGTTAATTAGAGCATTCCAGTGCTATAGATTGGCCTAGCAGGCAGCACACTTTACAACATTACCTATAATTTTATGTTTAGCAATTGCTACTGTTCTACTTTCTTGGTTTTTATACCCAAGACATAATTTTAGGACTATTTTTAACTTTTAAAATAAATCCTTCATTTAAATTGATCCTATTTCACTTCCACAGGTCTGTCAGAAACAAGAACCTCTAATTTGAACTCTTTCAAAGATTTTAAGTAGTACTATTTATGTAACATGCTAACTGAGAAAAAGAGGGAAGAGTGTTGGCAACTGTGATTTTTTTGTATTTTCTTCAAAACAGGCACACCATTCATCCTTCCAGTTATTCAGAAAGTCAGTCTGATGGCTTTTCCTATACTACCACCTTCTGAATAAACCTGTATACTCACCTTGTTTTCCTGTGTAACCAGTATACTTGCACCCCCTGGCTTCAATGGCACTTCTTCCATTGCTCCAAACACATCAGTCTCAACAGAGAAGGTCAGCTCTAAACCCAGATCACTGATATCATTATCTAAAATCCACTGCAAGTTCTTTGCATACTCTGGATCAATAGATGCTACATCCTGATAATTTACAGGTATGCCTAGGGGAAAAAAAACAAACAAAAAGACAAAACTGCTCAAATAAATAGGATAAAGCAAAAGGGTTCTGACCTAATGCATGGTAAAAGATTGCCCTCTAGAGAGAAACCAGAATAATGCAGTAATAGGAAAAGGGAGAAAGGGAAGCACTGTTGCTAACTAGAGCAGAACAGCATACGCTGTATTTTTAAAATACTACAGAATCAAGTTTCTCTGTATGTTTTTCCTGCTAGTGAAGCAAATGACATACCACTCAGGCAAAACCAATTTGCACAATTTTAGTTCACTAATGGATTTCAGTAAAAGCATCTACTCATTCTGAACACAAAACGTTAAAGGTTTCCTACAAAGTCTTAAAGTTTTCTACCTAAATTTTAGAAAGCAAATACCGTATTTCTCTATAAAAGTATCTTCTCCCCCAGAGCATTACTTATGGGGCAGAGGAGAGAAATTATTATTATTATTATTACAGGAATTTTACATTCCAAACTGAACTTGCAAGTCATGTAGAATCATTAAAAGGAGAATTGCTAGAAGTCTGACTTTTATACAGGCACAGAAAGTGCCTATTTACAAACCCCTTCAGAGGCATGATGGCACTCAAGAACATTTGAGCAAATGGGCCCAGAACAAAGTGACCCTAGTTTATGCAAGAGAGCTACCCTCTTCACAAGAAAGCAGACCTCGATTGTTTTAACTCTGGCATGATAGATACCTCAACTGTACCAAGACAGATACACTACCTGGGAAAAGGGGCAGGGGGTGAGGGTAGCAGTAGCTTTAGAGAAAACCAAGTTATTGGGAAGTACTGTCCTTGCTTCACCATCTTCCATGCATTGTGCAGTGTCATAAGGATGCCCATTGGTAGAAGCCTTAGCACACTACGCATTGTGGATGCAGTACCCCAGAGAAACACAAAATTCAAAGGTTAGCAGCCACTGCAAAACAGCCAAGTGTAAAAAATGTTATAGTATTTCCCTGGAAGAGCTGACAAGCTCTGAAATGGTGTGTACACAGCTGTAAGGCACTGTTTTTTTAAATAAAATCAAGCAACACTCCAGTTTAAGAGAGGGATAGATAACTTACTAATTAAATACCATTGTCACCTCTCACAAAACAAAAAATCTAACAGCTGTCTAGTAGTTTCCAGAGGACTTTTTCTTTTGCCAACTAGCAAGCATATTTGCATTTGACACACAAAACATGGGAATAATGATGTCTCTAAGGGATATATGCAAAATGTGGGAAAAGAAGACTGAAAACTAGGAATCAGAGACTCCTTTAGAGAAAAAACTCAACAAGTGTTATGATGATAGTATACTCATAGTCAGCATGTTGTGAGACCATAGCACTAAGCCCAGTCATTTGGTTGACAGATATTTTACCAATGAATAGACTCAAGCAGGCAGTTATAAAAAATTCCATCAGATTTATCATTACAAAATTTGAATCCCAAAAAATACTATGTATCTTTATCTCGTATACCTTTAAGGTCCCTGTAGTTTGGAAAGGAAGAGAAATCTATCTTAGCATAATTGTGAGAAGCAGGTGTTTTTGTGCAACACAGAGCTTCAAAGAGATACTACAGGTAAGCTCTGAGACAAGCTCATTATTTAAGGTTTTAAGGCCTCCAGTTCACAATACACTGACCCAGAAATTAATTTTCACTTTTGTTTATGCTACTTCAAGGGCTATTTTCTATTATAGAGTGGAACGTATGAGTAGATAGAAGAGTTAAGAATTTATCCCCTATGGGTCTTTGTAAGTTGGAGGTGGAAGTTTCCTTTTACAAAAAATGGAAAGTAACTGTATCTACAGAGAAATACAAAGTAACTGGAAAACACCACTAGAGAAACCATCTGCTCCTCCCCTGTTTTAAGCAGAAGCCCAATAGATAAGAAGAGTGAAGAACTTAAGAGGTTTTACTGATTTCTGACTGTATTTCTCCCTGTGCAACATTTAGAATAGAGTGCAGCCTCAATAAACATGCAGACCTATGGAACAATGTTTGGTTTCACAGCACACACACTGAAAAAAATCATGCACACTACATATCTAATACCTTATAAAGCACATTAGTTGTGTGTTAGTTGAGTCATCATGTAAGTTGATGATCTCTCCTCACCTACCGGAAATTGTTGCAGGAAGATCTCAACTCACCACAGTGAAAAAAGGTAATGCACTCACCTGAGTCTCAAAGAAATGTACGAACATTTGTTCATACAGGTTTCAGCTTCTAATTAAGGCACTTCCACCTCATGTCTGTTGACTAAAAAGAGGTGTTCCTCTCTGAAAGTGATTGACATTGTGCCTCAGACACAGAAGGGCTTCACACACAACTGGTGGCTCCAGTGCCATCAACAGATGGATATACTTTGGCTACAGAAAACAAGGATCTCAAAGCAAGGCGAGAAACCAAAGGAATGGAAACAGTCTCAGACAGCAAGAGATTTCATACTCCTTTACTTGAGGCCTGGCAAGTAGCTGAAGGCAATTTCTATGTCTGTAACCAAGTAACTTGCATTCGGCATGAACAAGAGCTAGCAAAAATAAAACAAATCCGCTCAGGAGCGGCCACTGCAGTGCAACTCTGATTCCTTGAACAAGAAGACAGGAGATGCACAAAGCTGATGGAAAAGGCCTTGGGAAGGTTTAAATAAATCACAGTGATTGAGGCAGAAAAAGCAGCTACTTTGAGAAGTGGAGGTATAATTTTTCCAGTTCTTTGTCTCTGATAAGTAATAAGAAGTGATTAAAAAAAGATTTTTTTTTTTTACGTTAAACAAGTTGAATGTGTATAAACCTCTAGAAAGTTCCAGGATGCCTGTAAAACAGAATGGTGGAATGACAAGACCTTACTAAGGACCAGTTAGACCTTATGAACAGAGACTAATGACTGCTGCTTGGTTTGCAATAGTTATTCCAGCAAAGTGAAAAAAAAAAGAAAAAAGTAAGTAATAGGTCATCTTGTCAATTCAGAAACCATATCAGAAATCAAGCATATCATCACAAACCAAAACTAGTAGGGAACCCAAAATCATTAGCAGTCATTTCCAAAAGAGGTGACAAGAACAATGTTTCACTATTCTCAAGGTAACACTGAACAGCAGAAATATAAGATTTTATTTTTTGTGAATACATCACCAGGAAATTAGCCTGTGAGAGTTATTCATAGCAATGAAAGCAGCATGGCCAGGACGTCAAAGGTGATGATTCTGCCCCTCTACCTCACATTCATGAGACCCCATCTGGAATACTGCATCCAGCTCTGAGGCCCCAACATAATGACACAGACCTGTTGGAGCAAGTCCAGACAAGGCTACAATGATGATCAGATGGCTGGAGCACCTCTCCTATGGAGACTGAAGGCTTAGACAGTTGGACTTGTTTCAACCTGGAGAAAATAAAGCTCCAGGGAGACCTTCAAGCAGCCTTCTAGAAGGTGGCCTACAGAAGAGCTGGAGAGAGACTTTTTACACAGGCAAGTAGTTACAGGACAAGGGGGAATGGTTTAAATCTGAAAGACAGTAAGTTCAGATCAGATATTAGGAAGAATTTCTTTACTGTGGAGGTGATGAGGCACTGGAATAAGTTGCTCAGAGAAGCTGTGGATGTCCCATCACTGGAAGTGTTTCAAGACCAAGCTGTACAAGGCTTCGAGCAACCTGGTCTACGGGAAGGTGTCCCTGCCCAAGGTATCAAAGATCCCTTCAAACCCAAATCATGTATGATTCTTCTATTCACTCTTGATGTCAGAGTCCAAGTCTTAAGTCAGCACTAAACTGTGCCATGCCACGACACCTCCACTTTAGACTTTCCTGTGTGAAGATCTACGACTAGGAGAGCCTGATGAAGCATTGCCAACATGGTGCTGCTGCAGACTGGCTGTGGTCCACTGGCCCTTGCCCAGCATAGTCACTCTTCTGCCACAGAAAGCAGTACTGAGGGAGAGGAGTAAAATACATTCCTCTGTGAATATCTTAACAAAGATGACTGAGCCTGCACCTTCAATGAATTGCAAGTGGTCTCTGAACACTTTCAGGAAAGATAAAAAGAAAACTCGAAGTTAAGAGTTAATCTGTCCTGGACTCAGCAAACATCACATGAAGAACACAGGTAGACAAAACGATTACAGAAAATCATCAAGCTACCTTATACTTCCAAAGATCAGCAACTGAACACAAAGGAAACTCTGCATGCAACAGCAAATAAATTTATGTACTTGGAGGAGTAACAAGAATGCACTGGGAATCACATCTTCTTTCAAGAGAAGTTTTTTCATGACAATGCAGATGACGGGCATCTTGTTCACCAATCAAGAGGCACAAAGCTTCTTAAAGAAGAGCAGAGAAGAGCCCCTAGACCACAGATACCACCAGCTAACAGAGGGTATCCTCTACTAAAAAAGTTACATTTCTATAAAAACGTCTGTCTAATCCTCCTGAATGCTACAGTAAAAGCATATGAATTAACTTCTCTCATTAAGGACACAGGATGAACCTGCATTTAGTTCTGAAACCCTATTTTGGGAAATAAGTAGTATTTGTTGGAGTAGGGAGACAGAGATGTTTTCAACAGAAGGGCTTCACCTTTTTAAAAACCACTGCACAAGTGAAGAACTTCAGACATGATCAAGAATGCCTGATAGATTTTTGCCAGAGTTCACAAACATTCTCAACTTCGTCTTAACTTAACTAGGGAACAATTATTTTCATTTCTCAAGAATGACATCCAGAAGAACAAATCAATCTCACAACTGTGATGGAAAGAATTGTTGTGACTCTGATGTACATAAAAGACTAGCAAGACATTAATTTCCGAAGCCTTTTCACTTTTAACACACAGAAGTAAAAAAGGAAAAGGCTTACTACTCAGACAACTGTTAAGACTAATAAGCAGGACTTTAATAAAACCATACCAAGAATATGTTTGTAGAATGACCTTGTGAAGTAGATGTTCACCAGCTGCCTGTGATTCAGAGCCAGCCCCAGGATCTGGCCTGCGAAACGGAAGTAGTTCAAATGATCTGGATTTACAGAAGAGTTGCTGTTCGGCTGGAAAGTTGTTCCTATAAAACAAAAATATTATCATGTTCCGTTTCTTTTTTTTTAATTAAGCTTCTGTTTATCGAACACACTAAGCATCTGAAAACACTGCAAGAGTTTTATCTTGGGGTGTTGAAAGGCTGTTTGGGGTTTTTTGTTTACACAAAAAAGACGTCAGAAAGAAATGTCTTAGAATGTAATGACACTACAATGATACTGCTTAGCCACTCTCCAAGGTACTTGTTTGAATCATCAACAAAAGGGTAATTACCAACTGCTGAATTTGGTCCTCCATCTTACTATATTGCTATATACATGTTTTACTCACTCTAATTGTCTTTGTTTCCATCAGCTTGTGAACATGCTCAAAGGAAGGATGAGAATATATCTACTTCCTTTCATCTGTCTCCAGCCAGACATAGGCAGGAGACAGTCCAGCCCTAGTCTCCTTAGACAAGACTACTTTGCACAGGCAGACCTGAACCTCTCCTTTTAGCTTTCATTAAATAATCTGTGCCTCTACACTGATCTTTTGGATAACAAAAACGCTTTTATAAAAAATGACACTCTAAACTTAGGGGGAAAAAAAAGAAAGGGCAGAAACATACCATCAGCTGACTGGGTAAATAAGGCATAATCTGGGTTAACTATTTCACTGGATAAGATATCAAACCACTCACGCACCACACCCTGTCCCTGCATGTCAAGAGAACAAAACATATTAGTACACAAAACTTTCACTCAGTAGTTATGCTGAGTAACCATATATTTTTTAAAGTAATTTTAAAGTAGGTTTTAGTTCAAAACCACACTTGTGAAGGAGAATTAATACTTCCATATGAAAATTCCATAGAAGAAAACCATGCACTTTTACTCACCATGCCTTCTTCTCCATGAAATCTCACAGCAATGCCCTGCTTTAATTTTGCACAGTTTGCTTTAGACACAACTTCACAGCTACTCCTAAAAATAGAATCTAAATACAAAATACCAATTAATTTTTTCATCTTCATTCATTATCTTTCAAAGACACACTAACTCCATTTAGAACACAATACCTCTGTGAACCAAAAGTATGTCATTTTCATTGACAGGCCTGTGCACCATGTCTGAATCTGGCTGCCCGGCGTGCAGATGTTCATAGAACCATTCACAGCGATCTTTAAACGGCTACAAAACAAGGTGCAAATCATATTATACATGTGCATTCCCCTGAATAATTCCTCTCCCATAAGCAAACCATTACGCATAATTCTCAATTAATTTTTGAGATGTGCAGAGTTACCCTAACATGCTATACAGTATTTTGGGAAGAAGAAAGAACTAGGCATGTGCTTGAGTGCTTGCTGAAGTTGGGTCTGCAGAAAGACTGGACCACCAGTTATCCAGAAATAGCTATTAAAGTTTTCCACAGAAGAGAAAAATATCACAAAACTTCTTACAGATTAGGGGAGAGCATGAAGGAACTTAATTAAGAAATAAGTCATTGGCTTCTGTAAAACTACTGATAATCAACAACAGCTGAGCATAGAAGCATAAGTGATATGAACCAGCCCTATTTACAATAAGGTTCATTGGCAATATAAAAGAGCCCAAAGGAACCAGAAACATTATAAAGTAATTCCTAGATGAGAAGGTTCTAACTTTTTTGACTCAGTGTTTATATCGGCATTTTGCAGCTCTTTCGAGACAGATATGACACAAGTACGGCCTTCCTCATCCCCTGCAATTCACAGCACGTACATGAGTTGATCTAACAAACAGGGTATCAGTTCTCAGAGTCTCCTCATTAGGAGACCATACCTCATTAGTAGGTAGTGAGTTTCAAAAATACACATTTCAACAAAAGAATGAATAAACAATACACTTACAGTATGTCCCAAAAATGAAATTGGATTAATAAAAGCAATTTATCTTTAAAAATAAAAGCACACTATGGTTCACAACTAAGTAAATAAAGCTATTGGAACAGACAACAAGACAACATGAAGTTTCACTAAAGGAGCTGCCACTATGACCAAATCAAGTAATACTGATGTATTTATCCTCTGTTTTGTCTCAAAATGTAAGTCATTTAGGGGAAAGAAAAGCATTTTAAAGTTCAATCTATTAGATGTACACAATTAAAAACAGAAATTTCACTCTTTAACTGAAAGTTGGACTTGTAAGACACATCCAACATTGGTTATTTCAAATGGACTCGCCATGTATTTTAGAGAATTATGAAGACAGAAATCTGGCTGCCATGAGTGTTTAATCATCTTTCCACATTACAGATTCAGAAGCACTAGAGGCCATGTTTAGTTCTTTCATCCTCCCCAAACAGATTTTCTTTAAATATTTTTTTTTTAAAAACTCTTTGTATATTCACAGAAGTTGCAACTAAGCACCTCTTGACATTTACCTGAGCTTTTATGATGTGCATAAATCTGGACATTAGTTCAGGACACTCCAGAAGAAAATGAAAGTGATCAAAAATTATTTTGGGATTTCTGAAAAAAAAATAGGTTAGAAGCTGTTAGAAAATTAATAATAATGCTTCATGAGGCAAAAAGTCTACATAAAGAAACAATGCAATTAATCATATAGACAAGTTTCAAGAGATTCTTCTATTTTATCACTTTTTCCTCTTGTTTCCAAACAACTTACACTACCTCATCTGCTAAACATGGAAGGATTAAAAGCAGCTCCCCACACAGAAGGAAGGTTATAAATCTGGCAGTCCCAGAGAAACTATGGAAACAGCCAACTCTACAAAGACGGTTTAGACTCCTTTAAGTTGTCACACATTTGAAGAAGAATGAAAGTTTTCATCTACCTTAAAAGGGAAGGCCTTATTTGGAACAAATATAAGGAAAGAATCCATTCATCAAATTACTCTGTCCCTCTGTGAAATAGATTTCGTTCACGAATCTTACAAATAGATCACTTAAATATGCAGAAGAGTTCATTTAAGTCTGAGCTCTGAATCATTAATCTACATTCCCTTGAGTTCAGCAAGACCATTAAATTGCATATTGTTCATACATTACAGCAACAATCTAAAAATACAACTCAGTAAGAAGAAAAAAATGAATTATTGTCAGGGAGGAACAGAAGGGTGGATTACAAGGTCCATATTTGTCGAAGCTTACCGGTTAACAAAACACTTTAGGACATCATCATGTTTACAAACAAATTCTATAAAACGAGGTGACGTCATCCTGTTCAAAAATAATAAGATGTTTTTGATTAGTGCAATTGAAACTAATTTAAATTGCATAAATTGTTGGGTTTGTTTTTTTTTTCAATAAATACTACAGAAATAGAAACTGATGCTGTTTAACTAGTCATCATGAATCTAAATATTCAACACCACTAAGATCTCACAACGAACTAACAGAAAAGGCAAAAATGTCAATAACCAATCACCTTCCAGAACATCCACAGATAACCATGCCCCAGAAAAATATTACTGGCCAGTTTGAAAGCTTTTATTCAACTCAGTTTGGCAGAGAAAGAAAAACACTTATGGTGATTAGGAATAACCAAGACTTGTCATGTAGTAGAACCCTTGCTTCTAGACTCTTCAAGGAGCTTGTAATACCATCATACTTGCTTAATCTTCTACTCATGAGGGCCAAAGTCACAAATCCATAACAATCTTGGACAGACTATGATCTCAGTTACAAGTGGTCACACTTGTTTCCCTTTTAAACCACACCTCAGCTGAACTGGATGTTCCACACAAAACTACATGCTTGTCAACCTGGGACAGGATTCCAAGTGAGCATTACTTTGAGACTGAACTCTCCTTGTTATATTTAATATAGTCAAGTAAGTTTTGCCCCAGCCATCATTTTCATACATAAAGATACCTCACTTGTTTTTTCTGAGCTTATATGTCTTCTTGTTGGATAATCACATTAACTTCAGGGATTAAGAACCAACAGCAAATACAGCTAAGTTTCAAAATATCAAAACCCTACTATCTACATGTATACTGTATGATAACAAAGAGCCATTAGACATTCAATGCAAAATGTGCCCCAGTGCAGCTACATTCATAGCAGCAGCACTATTGAAAACTTGCAGTGCTGTTTGGTGGCTTTAGGACCATTAGAAATTAAAAAAAAATAACCAAAGCATTCAAATAACTGAACTAGTGAAATGATTAAACAGCCTAGCCTTGCCTGTCACTAATAAAATGTGGTCAGTATCAACATTCTTCCAACAAAGTATGCATGATTTTAAAATGGTAATAGTTTGGGTAAGAAAAACTAATCATCTCCTTACCCCTGAGGCATCTGACAGGAGCAGCACATATAGAAGGCTTGAATGACAGCACTTAGCCTATTTGCTGTCATGGAGATAACATCCTGACAATCAGCAC
Organism: Rhabdornis inornatus; assembly: GCA_013397075.1. Taxonomy (NCBI): domain Eukaryota; kingdom Metazoa; phylum Chordata; class Aves; order Passeriformes; family Rhabdornithidae; genus Rhabdornis; species Rhabdornis inornatus. The sequence continues at coordinate 2,771,765 of VWZS01008125.1, read as the reverse complement.
AAGCTTCCTGCTTCCCAGCAACATCATATGCTTTTAACTCGACAGCATCCGTGGACAGCTCTTTTCTTCCCTCAGTTCCTGCAGTGGCAAAAGGAGGCGCAGGAGTAGCATCATGGTGATCTGGTCCTTTTTGCTTCAATAAAATAGAAGTAATGTTGGCAGAGTCCCTTTTGTTTTTCATCAGCTCTGTGGCTATCAGAACAAGCCATTCATCCAGAGAATGCCAGAGCAGTTCCAGCGGCTGCAATAAACACATGAAAAAACAGACAAAAAGGAACATGCTGACATTAGATAATATTAATAATGTGATAATCCTCTTAAGGCAAATAAATATCATGCACATTTTAGAGCTTTAAATGATCCTTCAGAGGTCATGTTAGAGATCAGAGGCAAATACTCATTAAAAAATTCTGCACTTGTAGCCAAACAGCACAAAGAGAAAATTTCATATAGAAGGAAAATCAAGCAGCAGATGGAAGAAAGATCAACTCATTTGGAAAGAACTACAGAACTGAACTATATGACAAACTTAGGCTTCACAGAGCACAATACTGCCTAACCACTGCAGCCAAGCAGGCAAACAGGAACATACAGGTTGAGTTTCTAGAGTAAGAGAGTGTCAGCTCTTTTCGAAAAACCTGGTCAAAGGAGCTTCCTCTACCAAGAAGATGGAGGAAATCCCAGACAAAACCACTGAGATTCAGGTTCACACATGTCTAGTAAGAATATGCTTTATGCATAATGTGAGCTCATACAGCTCATTTTGGTAGCACCTCAGACGTTTCAGAGTAAGGGTCACTAACACCTAGCTTTAAGAAATAGAAACAAGTATCAGCAGAATCCCATATCAAATTATAAGGCTATACATTTTATTTTACTTTAACAAAGACACGCTTTTTTCACTACCACCTGCTAAAACCCAATATAATTGCCAGTACAATTCCCTCATTATACATTTACTCTGAGCTGCAGGCCTACTACGGAAAAGAAAAAGGGATAAGATCTGTGGTTTTCTCATGAGCATAAAAAATCCACAAGGGCTGACTGTGTTGTCCCTTAACAGTGTTTAAGGGCTTGTTTCACAAGCCTGCAGCCTAGTGAGCATAGGGATATGAATCCTACAGGGAGGTAATCAACTCAAGTACTTCACAGCATTCCAAAAGTAAGAGTGAACTTCTAAATAGGTTCCTTTTTCCATGCATTACTGCTGCATCAACATTTTTCACCACAGAAAACATTCAAATACTTAGCAAAGACTGAAAGCTATGTTCTCATATTCTCAGGTTGCTTTTGAAAACAAAGAGCTGCTCACAGCATCTGTACATTATCTGGAACACTGTCAGTTGCACCTCATAGCTGACATGCTCTCAATACACAAATTACTTCTCGTAAGAGCTGTGTATTAAAGGATCCTGCTGAAATTCACCATTTAAAATTTCACCACTTCCATTTTTTCCCAATAGGAGTGTGGGGGAAAGCCACCCTGATCTCTAATACTGGTAGGCTTTGCTAAATACTTTGTAGGTCATTCACTTAATGCTTGTGCTCCTAGTGACCACACATTTCTCTAGATGGTGATCTGAATACCTCTAGCACAGGTAGCATTTTCTATAAATATCTGCCATACAGGATCAAGTTATCCTTCCAAGACCCATCTGGCAGAACTTTACCACAAAACATAATTTAAAAAATCTTTCTAATGGAAAATATGATTAATTGAATACACAGAAGAATTAAAATACAGCTGTGCTCTTAACGTATAATTCAGGAGAAACTAGGTAGTTATTCACTAGAATATTAAAATCTACCTTTTTTCCCTCAAACTTCATAATGTTTAGCTTGCCAGACACCATATTCCCCCAATATCTTGTGTTTTATCTTTTATTTCCCACATATTTAGCACACCTTTCAGAACCTTTCCACCCAATTTGTTTTTCCAAAGCTAGTTCTTCACAGCTTCTGATCATAAACTCATTTCAAAGACTAGTCAAGCACAGCAGCTTTAACATTTCATTTTATTTCTTTCTAGTCCAACTTCAGGATATAAAACACTTCTATATATTGCCCATCACCTCCATATCCATGACTGTCAGCATGTTATGTTGCCATCCATGACCAGACCTTTTCAAGTGGCATATGGACATATTCAATCAAACCACTAGCAATGTTTTTGTCAAACTACTAGTCAGCATTCTTCATTCAGTTCTCACTATGAACCTCACATTAAACAAGGACATCCACTCAAACTTCAGTTGTCATATTTGACAGTGCAGAGAAGTTTCTCTAGAATTATACAGCTGAGTCTGATGGAGTACAAAGCTTTTACAGCTGCACACCTTACCTCCCAAATGCAAGAATTTACCTATGCAATGCCTTCCTCTTTACTCATCTAGAAAGCAAGACCAGTAACCAATCCATATTCAAACTGCAACACTGAAGCAAAATCTTTTGCCAGATGTCAGATAGCATTTTAAGACACAGGGTGCAGGAGATGACTAATCCAGGAAGAAACTTTGTTACAGCAGAGAAGTTACCTCAATTCTAGAAAAGAACAGTATCTGAAACAAGGAAAAAACATTAAGCACTTCCCAACCTTGTTCAATTACAGAGAAATTTTGCAGCAAGTTACCCAGATATGCGATCACACTGAACAGAACTTGGAAGAGCAATACATGGAAAAGTAACGAGTGTAAACCTGGTCAAAAATTACTACTCAAAGTTTCTCACTGGTAAGATCTCGTTTGAGTTAGCAGCTTGTTTCAAGCTTGGGAGACAAAATTCAATTATTTTTCTGTATCATACAGGATTAGTACCAGAATGTGTTATCATTAACTAGTACTTCCACTTTAAAACACCTATACAGGCCTGAATCACATACATGGAATTCTACTAAAGCACAGATAGCCCTGTGATTTTTCTTGACCTCATCAAGCAGTAACATTCTTCAGTAGGCTCAGATCAAGAATACTCATATTTTTAACCCCTTCCCAGCCACATTACAGTGACAATCCTTCAAAATATGTTCAATCAGTACATTGATACAGAAAATTTTAATGAAGCATTATGAAAAGTCAGGTCTTTCTTATCTCTTCCCAAAAGGTGAAAAAGACCATCACAAGCACATTTTCAAAGAAAGGACAAAAGCAGAAGGAAAGGTAGGACTACGAGAAAACTGGAAGTCACCCAATTCACTCAGCACTATATCTAATCTTCCACTACCCAGTCTACCGTAAATTCAGGGAAGAACAGACTAAACCAACCACAACTGTAGATTAACTCAGCATTACCAGACCTGTGTGCCCATTCCCAAACAACAATAACTTCTCATCAGCAGTTTTATATTTCTGAGTTTGAAATTTAAATCAATCTTTAAAATATTGTAGACACAACAGTGGCTCTACTGCATGGTTGCCTCACTCATAAAACTTCTAAATAAATTATAATAATTGCAATAATAATTTTTAAATCATCCTGAAATTTTTGTTTTGTTAGGTAATGTAACAGTACATTACCATGTTACAAACATTACTCCTTTTGCTTACTTATTAAAAACATACATGCTGTTTTCACACAAGGAAAAATTACTGATATTTTCTGGAACAACTGTGGCAGTTGTTTAATATAAGTCTACTGCACAAGACTTACACGCACAGTAAATTAAGAAACAATTCTTTCATCATACAAGATCCTTTGGGCACATAGATAAGTGATTCTACTGATATACCACTTCCTTTGAAAACTGCAGTTTAACGTTTTTATTTATTTTATGCTGAGTTCTGAAATTATGTGGAGTTGAAAAGCAGAAAACCTTTTTTTTTTCCTTTTTGGGCTTGGTAGCAGAATATCTTACTGAGATAGTGCTTGTATGAAGTGTGTTTAACATCTTTTTGTTATTTAATCTGGTATACTGGGAGTAATTTTCATTAAAACTGTTAGAAAATGCTGCTTTTAATAAAACAATTCTTGTGATTTGGGTAGGGCTTTGTTTTTTTAAAAACAGAATTCTGGTTAAATCCACATTATTGTCCTATTTTGATGAGCAATTCCAAAGAACAATTATTACATTGCACACTGTACAATGCATTACATTTTGCACACAGTATTGTTCAAACTCAAGCACTAGTTTTATATTCATTATATAAATCAACTTGCTCTTAAAACTATTGTGCTACCAGAAGAACAAACATTTGTGCTTGCATGTTTTTTGGGGTTTTTTTAAACAGTCTAATGCATTCCTTCTTTCCAAGAGAAGAAATTTAAACAAAAACTGAGATACTTCACTAAATAAACTGGAATTAAGAGTATCATCTTCCACAATCTTACCAATATAGCTCTGTCTTAAAAGCCCTTAGAAGTAACCTAATATGATGAACATATATCATCAAATAACTGCAGTAATTTCAAAATACTGTTTTCACAACACAGTGAAAGAAACACAAAGGTAAAGAAAAATCCTCAAGTAATTACTGGTCTGTAAATTTCTTGGCACAAGCTGTGCTGTGTAGAGTATGGAGTAAAATGGGAGAAGGAAGATTACCCTGCAGTTCTTTTGTATTATGTGCTCTGAAAAGTACGACACCTGTATATCCAATGAAGACTGAGTGGCACACAGGAAACTGGGGCTTCTTTACAAAAAAGGTAATCTATGACTTTCAACAGAGAGATTCCTTAACAAAGAAACATAAAAATACCAAACACCTTAAGGAACTAAACCCCTAAATGGCAACCACCTAAAGCATGTGTTTGAAAGCAGCTATAAATCAACCTTGCAAGGGTAGTAGTGAGCTGATATGTTTCAAACCACATAATTATAAAATCCAAGAACAACTTGGGAAAAGATTTCATGATCACACTGAGACAACATACAGATCAAGAATTCAATTGTTTCCATTTGTCTTGTGAAGCTGGATAAAGCTTATTGATCAGCATTCCATTTGTGTATTTACAACTACAATTTTGAAATTACATTAATATAATCTATTATATTAATACAATCATATTTTGAGACTACTATATTCTTAACAGAAATAAAACCAAAATTTACCGAAGTCACCTGGGTAACTAAACCTTCAACACTTAATAAACAATCTATTAAATAAGAGATAAACAGAAATCATAACGTGAGATGTGCATCAGTGGCTAAATGAATTAATTCAGTGGAAAAAAAAATACAGGAAAAGAAGAGAGATAGGTTTAACTTAAAAAAGGATAGGGACATCAACCAAACTTACTTCCTGTTCATGAGATGTCTGATTAATGAATGCATGCTTTGTGACATTCATCTCTTTAACGTCTATCTTCCTAACAACATCATATACTTTTCTGACCTTGAACACCTGACTTCTTGGAGTTTTATTTCCATTGTAGCCCATGTCATTTCCATTACTGGGAGAGGATGGGCCAATGCGAAAGACATGGCAAAATATCCTCACGATCCTTAAGAGACTCTTCATTTGAGCTTCATAATTACTTGACAAGCTGGGGGAAAAAAATGGAATGTTTAAGTTTTTTTTCCTAGATGAAACAATTTAGTATAATAAGGAGTAAGCAATCTAATGGTAGGGTCTGACATACCTGCTGAAAAAAAACCCTAAGCTTCAAACCCTAGTAAATTTTAACTTTCATTTCCTGCATCAGCCCCAGAAGTCAAATATAAGCATGATGATTTTACCAACATGTACATGCAATTTTAACTAGAAGAAGAGCAAATTCCAGATTTTCAAAATCCTTGGTTTTGTTTTGGTTTTTTTTTTTAATGCCCTTCTTATGAACCCCTGGGAGGAAATCCGACTTCCTACAGAAAGAATCTCAGTGCATGAAGCAAATTGGGATATCCAGATGCAAATGTTTTTTAACCCAGAAAAGAGAGCATCCGATGGTAAAAGTCTACTGACTGATCAGATATGCTGCTACAGCCCATCCTCACCAGCTGTTATTCTAGATGCCCATTAACTACCTCAACCAGACAAGGGATCAGGATGCTAAGGATGCCACTATCAAGAAAAACACAATCCAAAAGATACTAAACAAAACCACCACTATGTTATTTATACAACAAACACACTAAAAGTTTTATGTCTCCTTAATTGAATTGGCAAACACTGAACTCTGTACCAAAACAGTGCAAAATATGAGATATTCATGACTTTATGGACAAGCAGAACCATCTCCACCAAACTCAACTTGGTTTTCTTAAACCCTAAGTAGTAAGAATTCTCCTGTCTTGAATGCATAACAAACTGCAAGAAATTAATTCTTTTTCTATAAAAACCTACTAACTTATACATATTACAGAAGTGAGCACATACTCAATTCTATGCTAAAGTACTTGTAACTTAAAAGCACGCTTCCCAGCCAGAAGATCAGTAAACACCAGAAAATTGATATAGGGTGATGTAAATGTCTGCTGCAATTAATAAAAATGTCTGTTGTCTGTTAATTCACAAACCTGAAACACAATTATTTGTAACAGCTAGCGTAACTTTATTATGATCTCATTCACCCTATGTCATCAGCAAAGATTTGTTTTCAGCACTACATTTTAATGACTGAGAGTTAACTTTAAAAAGCAATGTATTAAGAATTTTACCAAACTACCATACAAAGTACAACCTTCTTGTGACAATTTATGCTTTAACCGGTTAAGTTTTCAGTAAATCCATGTAAGAAAGGAACAGAAAGAGTAAACAGTGCTACAGTAGGAATGTTAAGTTTTTAACCAGGTAGAGAAAATCCCCTGACTGGCAGTCTGCAATTGTGTTACCAGAAGCTCTCATCACAGCTAAAAAATAGCATTTGTAAAATCTTTCCTTATATACCAAAAGAATCTATGAATAGAAGAAGCTAACTCAAGAAGTTAACTATTGGGAAAAAAAAAAAAAAAAAAAAAAAAAAAAACAAGAAAAAAAAAAAAAAAAAACTACTAACATTTCAACTGAGGTTTATCATGTCTCAGCAGTGGTATTTTCCTGGTGAAATTTCCTGGTCTTCAGGATAAGGACCCACATATATAGAAAAACCATAGAGGGCTTTTAATAGTTTACTGAAACTTCTACTGGCATGTTTGTAAATATTCAGCTATGCCTAACCTGCACCATCAAGACAGAATCATATCACACTTCAATTTTTTTATTGGAAAAAGGGAATACATGGTGAAGATAATTCTAAGTGAAACAGGGTCCTTGCTCGTACTCAAGGCAGAAGTCTTCAGGCAGAAGTTTAGTGTCACTCCTGGATACTTGCTAGAAGCATTACAAGAAACAATTTTAGATACTTTTGTACTTAACAACAGACAAACCCAAAAGCAACGGGTTGTGAGTTAATACCCAGGAAACTAACAGAGATATTAGTTCAGCCAAGTAAAAATATCATTATTGGAGGTTTTCATGTACGAAGTACATTTTACACACTTCTGCTGGAAGGAGAGAGAGGAAAGAGACCCAAGCTCAGAGTATTCACCAAGTACTACCTCAATCCTTATTGTGTTTATAAGAAAGCAGCTGAGAATTATTTCTTGAAGTAAAATTCACTGCTTCTGCCAGGAAACCAAGCTGGAGAGAAGAGACAGTTTTTGCAAAACTGCATCTGTGAAACTGTCTTGGAATCATTTTCGTTTGCTATCGCATTTCTGTTGTGACATACTACAAAGTACCAAAGAGAAGCTGGCCAGTAAGAGTCCACAGGACACTCCAAGTACTGGCATCTCTAGAAAAGACAAGACATCATCTTGTCTTCTGTCTCCACTAGCCCACCCATACACAGCAATACTGGAGCACACAGCGGCTCAAACTCAGAGACAGTACAGGCAGAGAGCTACTGTTTCTACAGCCACACTGAGGGAGCATTGCTCAAATCAGAAGAGCAGTAACAGTACCAACTCAAATCTAAAAAACAATCAGTTTAATTTACCTCTGAAGACACTGAAACAAAACAAATACTATTTCATATGATGTAATCCAGCTACTACAACTTCCAATAACGTCTCTATACAGAGCAAGTTTGAAACCCTTTCCTGCACTATGGTTTTACACTTTATCACAATCTATTTGTGGGAGATCTATTGGCTCTAAGGAAGTCTGGAGACAAAAATGTATGCGTTACAAGTTAAGCTGATAAACACTGAAGCTCAGCAACAGCAGAAATTCTTAAAAAATTACCTTTGCAGCAACAAAAGCTCATTAATGTCTATACACTTTAACCCCAAAGTTTAAAGGGATTCAAACCTTTACATTAATTCATCAAAGTGAACACCCACCAGAGTAAGATTTATTCATGATGTAATGAAATTAATTTCCTACCGTCATCCAGGAGTTCTGACCTGCTATCTACAAGCTCCATTTAAAAACATTACTATTGGGGAAGAAAAAATAGGCATCTAGGAGTAAGAATATACTATTTATTTTCCATCTCACTGATAGGCTCCTTGGACCACAATCCAAGTAAAAAACAAGCTTCCCATGTCATAATCCTCTACAACCTATGCTGACAAGTTGCTCTGATTACAGAACACTTTCAAACCTCTCTTTGCCAAAATGCCATCTAAAATATGTTAAAAAGGAACTTCACTCATGTTTTCAGACCCTTGACTCTCTCAGTAAAGATTCTCTAGTAAAGCATAAAGGTTACATCAAAATCTGTTAGCTGTTGGAAATAGTAAAGTGTTCCAACAAATTGCAGACAAAGTGTTTTGCACAAACCCAAAGAGATGCCACAAAAACTATGAAAGCATACCAGGTAAATATGCTTGCCTATGTCATGCATCTCCATAAGTTACTGCTGCTTGTGCTGCTGAGACAGCACACTAGTAGATGAAATTTTTTCATCTCATATATGTCAGTAGCCATGTAAAGCAACCAGAGCCAGTAAACATGAGACAGGTGTCAGAAGTAACAAAACTCTCCTCAAGCATACTAAGGAAGCATGTAGAAAAACAAAAATGTGGAAGGGAAGAAAAAGTGAGAAGGGTGGAGACAAAAAAAAATTATTTGAAAGTCTATCTGTCTAAGAAGCTTCCTTTCCTAGGGCTGACATAGCCAAACTAGCCAAACCAAAAATACACTTCTCTGGAACTCAAGCTTCTAGATACCAGCAGCTGTACATGGATACCAACTTTTTCTCTTTAAGTCTTTGTGAAGACAGTGATCTAAACAGACATTATCATATAAATCACATTTGAGATCCATCTACTCCAGCATGTGCTGAGCATCGGATAGCTTGGACTAATAAAACTATTAAGTGACACTAACTGCAGGGTAGTTCATCAACTTGCGACCTCACACTTACCTGAGCAATTTGTGACCATTTGTTGTAGCAACTTCAGCAAGACTTGTCAAGATTTTAAGATACTGACTTTCGCTCTGCTGAGACAAGTGTTCCAGAACTTGCCGCAACTGAAGGATTAAAACAAAAGCAATTGCATAGTGTCAAGGAGCATCAGATCAACAAAAAAATTATCAATTATGTAGAATTCTATCACCCAAGCCTTAATATCTAGCAATAATAATGCACATCTATACTGTACAACCTTTAATCTAACCTCAGTTAACATTTCATTATCATTTATAAAGATTACTGCAAAGGTACACATTCTGGCGTCGATTCATGCACTACAGGTTATTTAACATTACAGAAAGTTACAAACACTGAATGCTCAACTCTGTATTATTAATTCATAAGAACAACTTATGACATTTAAAATATAAGTCCTGACTTGTAACACATACCATTTCCTTACATCATCACTTCCAGATAATATGAACTGGTCATTACCCAAGACTAAGCAGAACAGCTCAGACCTGGCCATAAAAATAATTTTCAATATACGATTACATTTCAGCAATGAAGCAGAACTATAACATGTATTAGCTAATATATTTTGTATACACTCTCATTAAGATCTTGTTTTTCGCACACAGCTCCACCATTACTCAGACAGATGAAAAATTTTTCTCACTTATTTTCTTCACTTCTACAATATACAAAAGGTCTTTTTGTTCCATTGTTTTAGTTCTTTTTCTCTTTTAATTCAAATCACCTATAACATCTCTCCTTGCATCTAACATACGCTTTAAGAATCACCTTCTGCGTCATTTCACTCTGTAAAACTCAACCCTGTCTCAAATTTAAACACTGACTTGGAAATCCTCAGTGTTACAGTGGAAGTAATGAAGTTATAGAGAAAATGAAAAGGTCAAAAATCTAGCAAACTAAAGTAAATTGGCAGCCAACACCTAACTAAATTTTTTTTTTTTTCAGTCTGTAAAGTTGTTTGCAGTTATTTTGAAACAAATAATGTATTAAAAATGCACAGTGAGCTAGATTTACAAGGGGGAAAAGGCATCTCATGCTTCTTTTCCCTCACAATCAAGAAACAGAACTTTTTTCCTTGATTTTTTTTTGCTTTAAATTGTACTACCCCACGATAACCAAACAAGAAAGGTATAAGAGAACCATTAAAAAAAGAAACAGAGTAGTTTAATCTACAGAAATAATAATCAAATGAAATTGTGGGTGCAATCTTCTACACTCTAATTGTAAAAGGCAACTTCAATGAGATGAGTGCTCATACAACAAACTTTTAAGTTCATTCCAGATGATTCAGCCCCAAGACACATTCTAGAATGGAGGTCTGCAGATAATGACTAAATGAAGGAAAATAAGCCCTGTTACACTAAGCAATTGTCTATGTAGGATGCTCTAGGAATGCTCTACCAGCACCTTTGTATTGAAGTTTGCAATGTCTGCTTTTTAAACTGTCTAGATCGCTTCGCCAAATGTGCAAACTCAGAACACTAAATGAAAACAGATCCTACATTTAATTCCAAACTCTTGTGTTTAAAATTATGTGAAGAATGTACATTTTCCATGTGGAAAGAAAGACACCTAGTGGTAAACTAGTGTGGTACTGACTGCCACTCATATTAAGCACTCAGCTCTCCACCACACACAGAGAGATGCCTGGCTATAACACACAGAATCCTGTATTACCATGTTTTCCCGAAGATCTTCATTCTGTGTCATTTGGATTATTGTCTGGAAAAGCCGAGGATGGTACTGTATTAAGACTTCACAAGTTTCCCCATAACCACCCTGAGAAAATGTTTTAATTAAAAGAAACATTAGAATTGAGAGTTAGACAATTACAGGCAATAACATCTATTAAGGATTACAGCACTTTTTTAATGCTGGAGAAATCCTACTCTAAAAGAAATTGAAATTCAAAAATGTAGCAAAGTTAGGTATCCCAAAATGTTTGGAAGAAGACAGAATCAAATTTTTTTCAGTATACTGGCTCACATATATCCACTCCCATTTTTCTTGTTTTTGAAACATTTTCCTACTTACCAAACTAAAGGTACAGCTGAACAGCACTTCAGCCAACAATTACCAGAGTTTAAAAACAGTGCAATATTTCACTTCTCTTCCTCTTGCTGACATCTACTTAATTACACCCAGAATCTAATCCTTCAAAACAAACATTTTTCTAAAGGTTCATAGGACACATATCTGACTTGCTACAGGAAGAAATATGATAAACCCATGAAAGGGTTATTTAACTTTAAAATCCATACACAAATATGATTCCACTTGTGCCTTAGACTAACTTCACACCCTTGTGAAAAAAAAAAAAACATTTTCTGGAAAGAACAGAACTTGATTTTGTGGTTTATTTGTATCAAATCTTATTTAACACAGCTGCAGTTTTAAGCAGACACCTAACACCTGAATATGCATCAAATTCTACTCTGGGAAGATGACCATATAATGTGTTAACTGTTGCAACTCCAGGGACTCCTCCTTGAACGACAGTTGACATTACCTCAGTAAAAAACATACATTAAAAAGATTAATTTAATTGTTTCTGGTACCAAGAAATTAAGTATTAAAAATTAACCCACCCACAATCTGTAAGAATTAATGAAAGTCAAATCTTCAAGATCAAGGTAATGTTGGCAAGAAGTATATGAATCTATAATTTCAGTCTTCTAAAAACATGTATCAACTTTGAAAAACAAACCTGTAAGTATAGAATAAAATCCTCAATGTAAAAAGAAAGAAAACATATTGTTTTCTCCATTCTTACTTGGCATCATGAACTTGTATACTGCATGATCTCAAACACAGTAAGATCATCACTACAAAACAAACACCAGGTGTCACTACTCACACCTAAAAAAAGTTAACCTAAGTTTTATGAGTAAAGAGGTGCCCTAGGGATTGCAAAACTGGAGACTGACACAGAAACTCAAAACATTAATCATAAAAAATAATAACTGTACCATTAAGCACACACACTGGTAAAATACTTTTAAGAAAATACCTTTGGAAAATACCTTTAAGATCATCAAGTCCAAACATCAGCCTAGCACCACCCATATGTATGTTACTAAATCACGTGCTCAACTGCCATATCCACAATTTTTTGAACACTTTCCAGGGTGGAGACTCTACCACTTCCCTGGGCAGTCTTCTCCAATGCTTTACAGCCCTTTTCATGAAGAAATTATTCCTAATATCTAATCTAAACCTCTCCTGCCATATACTGTCTTACAGGTCTGTGGCTGCAGAAGACCTTGAAACTGATCAGACTCCATGTGCCTTTATGTAATGGTAAGCCATTCTGTCACAGCAAAGAAAAAAACTGAGTTTCACAACCAAGTTAGCAGTGAGATAACATGGTGATCTGGCACTTCATGGTGACCAGAGCTGAGGACTTACTTAGTTTCTTATATCCAAAGAAGAAATACTGTAAGTAACCTAACTGGATCAAGGTCTTCCACAGATAGTCTGTGAAATACAGCTTTCAGAGTTAAACATTCCAAAAATATCCCACAAGTACTAGAGACAGCCCTCTCGCACATACACAACTATTTCAAGTGCAAGTCTTAGGCACATGAGGACACCTGAGAAATTAAATAACTTGAGGTTGAAATAATTTGAAAATACAGAAAAAAACCAGAAAACTTCAACTTCATCCTGACAAACTAATGACATGCACAAAGGTAGTGTGATATCCACTCACTCCAGTGATTTGTTTTTTTCAGTTTTCAGTTCAGTTTTCTATTCTGATTACTAGCAAAGGTTCAAAAGCTTCCATTCAATCGTGTTATTTACACACTAACATTCAACTGATTTGACAGAAAAAAGTGTAAGCGTTCACAAATCAAAAATATTCACTTTAGCGAGCAGTAGAAGCAGTACTTGGTAACAAACAAGACAAACTGTTCTGCAGTTGAAAATGCTGTGTTAGTTGAAAACATGTAAGAATTTTGTTCCTCATCCAAATACAGAAACATCTTTGGAAAGTAAGAGTCAACACCATGTAAGTTTTGTTTGCTTTTAACAGCAACATCTACTCAAGAGAAAAGAAAATCACTCCTTTCTGCATGCCTTTACCTCTTACTTGTTTACAGGTAAGTACCTAAATTGTCTGCTACCATTATACCAAGGATTCCCAAACTTTCTAGTCAAAGGGAGTTCTGGAAACTCTTTCTCATGAGGTCAATTCTTGCATTTGACTTAGAAATTATGAACCTGCCTGTAGGACCAATTTCATGATAAAAATTACGTTTTGGACTTGTTTTGCCAAAGGACTACCATCTTACAGAGGCCTCGAGAACAAAAAAAGGTAATAATGATTAGGTGACACTGTAGCAAGTCACAGAAATTCACAGAAAAAGTGTTGCTAACTTAATACCTGTACACAGAGATCCAGTGGAGTAACACCATTCTTGTCTGGTAAATACTTGGCTCCTCTCATCAAAAGAATTTGTGCAGTGTCTCTCTGACCATGGCTATTCAAAAGGAGAGAAGAAAGACAGTTAATACAGTATTTACGATCTATTATGAGTCATAAATCTTGTTTTTATTGCATCTAACCAACAAAACCAACATAAGCTAGAAGAAAAGAGTTACTGCAAAAGAGCAGTGCAAAATTCGGGCCATTTATAAAGTCAGAGCCACCCTCATCACTCAGAAATGATTCATCTTAGCCTCGCCTCAAATATTTATGAGCTGTATTTCCTGCAAAAAGAAAGCTCTTTCTCAATTTACATCCTAATTTACTTCACAGAGGAAGTTCTCTTTGCCAAGTTCTTTGCTCACTTCTACTATATTTGCAGAAAAAAACAATCTAATTGTGCTTTAACCATCAATAAAATATTAGCAAGATACTTTTATTGATTGGTTTTTTTTGCACAAGAGATAAATACACCACTCCAATGGCTCTAATTTCTATATATAAATGTCTTGTATAGTCTCTAGAAGTGGTTAGTTTTACTTTTGCATTAAAAGTCTATTTCACACTTTATTCACTAATCTGCTTATAGGTTGTATAGGACCCTTAGTTCTCTTGAGTTAAAAATTTCCCAACACGCCAGCATTGCCTAGAAAACAGAAAACCAACTATTTATACCTCTCAACACTTTCCCAAACCTTTTCTTCTGAAAAAAAAAGAGAAATTGAGTACCAGTGATCAGAGGTTCACTTCATTAAAAACACATGGAACAATTACTTGAATATTGCCTTCACCACCATTAAGAGCATATACTGCCAAACATAACAGAAGCATCTGAAGGGTGAAATGAAAGACTGATAAAAAAGACGTAGCAATTAAGGTTACAGATACAAGTTTTCTCAGTGAAATTTTATTTCTCAAGCTAGTTTGCAGCACACCCTTTACAGCAATGTATATGACTATTTGGCATCCTGGAACATGTAAGAGGCTGCCTGCATCTTCAGCCTGGTAGGTACGGCCTATCGGTTCAGAAAGGGCACAGGTAAAGTGACAACTAACAGCTGAGGGGCAAGAGGTAGCTTCACTGATCTCTCAATAGCTCCCAAATGAGCTCTCCTCAGTCCTGTCCTTCCAGCCCAGGTAGGCAACAAGTTAATCTAATGTCCCAGAATTTGTCCCAATGCAAACAAACATTAAGGACCAGAAAGGAGCTAAGACTAATGGCCTACTTGCAGCATCTTCACTGTAATTCTCTAGACTAAGTGCACAACCCAAGACATTGACAAAACAGGTGTCTGAGACTCAGACTTTGAATACTGATACCCTGTCTGCAGCTATCACCTGCCACTGCTACCACATCTTGCCCTCGCTGTTATCAGGGACCTACAACCTTTCTTTCCAGGTTTGCTGTAGTATACACCCTGTTCATTCCACCCTGCCAGCTGCTCCAGTTGGTAATTTCTAAAGAATATGGCTCCTGTACTTGCCTCATTCCCCTCTTATGAAAATCCTCCAAGCCAAGACAGGCTGCTTACTTCTTTTAAAGTGTGTACAAATACCAGTCCCCAAACCAAGGACCAAGGCTAGCAGCTAGTTATTCTCCACTTCTCTTCTTCTCAACTGCCACAAGTCAACACACACTATCTCCAGAGACCACAGCTCCCAGAACATAACTCTTAGCAGGCCAGCAGGTCAGTCCATTTCTCCTTTTGCTTACAGCAACAATTAATCTTACGTGAACTATTCAACCTGTAACCAAAGCACAGGGATTGCAAAAATTGTAAATGCTCTAACAAATTGCAGAAATGCTCTAATTAAAAGATCATTATCATATATGATTAACTTTGAAATATGACTAAACTTTGAAGAAAACAGAACTGATCAAAGCAACAATGTAATTTTAATTCAACATTGTAACTTTAACACATATATGCACATTTCATGTATACTGTAATACCATACTGTACATTAGGAATAGCCAAACTCTGGTTTTAGTGTACCCAAAATTATCCAAGTTGGCAGAATTCATTTTTTCAGAAAAAGGTTGAGCAGTCATCAATTTATGACTCATGCTAGAACATACACAGGTATGTGCTTAACATGACTGTTAGAAAGAGGTACAAAAGGCTGCAGTAATGCAGTACTAACCTAAGTATTTAGATAAGACACCAAACTACACTCAAAAATGAGCCAAGATTAAATACCAGACAGCTTTTATATTTCCTATATGTCGTAATTTCTAATCAGTTATTGCAAAAGGGGAAAAATATTTCACTTTTAGCCAGTATTCAAAAGTTAAAGGTATATAACCTGCAAGCAAAATAAAGCGGAGTTGCCCCAGAAACGTTCGGCCTGTTTATATCTGCACCACTGTCCAGCAAACACTGCACCGTCTACAAGAGAACAAAACACCAGCTTTAGAAAAAGACCACTGGAAAACCCTACTGCGTGCATGTCTAAAATATTAAAACACTGAGCAGACTCTCAAATAACTTTTGTTACATTTCAGTTGCATAAATTTGGTACATTTATAGGCAACAGTTTTTCAGAATCTGGCCTTCCAAAATCCAGCACTGACAAGAACAGAAAGGATCTGGGTAGAATTACAATTTATTCTTTTTAACAGTAAACAGTTTTGGTGGCAATCTATGTAACTCTATGGGGCTGTAACGCAGTTCAAGTAAAGCATCCAGACATACTCCGAACATAAATAGTCCTAACACAAGGCCAGGCATAAAAATTATTCACACAGATCAATAACAGAAGAGTTTGAGTTTGTTTACTTCTAGAGTTAAAACTGTAACTGACCCAACTCTGTTTTCATTTTTTATTCACAGTAAATTAATACTTCAAATTTCAAAATCATATCATAGCTTGCACAATTACGAATTAAACATATTCTGAAAAACAAGGAAAAACATGATCAAACATTTAGCATTACATAAAAACTTGATATTAACAAGCCAATAACAGCACTACAGAAGAGCTGAATGGTATACAGTAAGTCATCTAAACTCCCATAAGCACTGAGATCAATCACTTCCAGAAGAATAAATAAGCTGTTCCCACGAAAGTGCATGCAGTCGATACTAAAACACACAACAGCATTTTTCACACTTGTAGCCATTATCATGTGCATTACTATTCTGAAGTTTTTCTAAAGAAACACAGCAACTTTGAGGCATTACCAAGTTCTTCACAAATCAATTGTGTTCATACAATTTAGAAACTTACTGTCTTGTGTCCATTTTGACAAGCTACATGAAGGGCTGTCTGTCCCATGGCATCTTCAACATCTACATTACTGACATGCTGAACAAGATCATGAAGCAATTCTGTTCGCCCATTGACAGCCAACCAATGAATCTAAGTACAAAATTATACACATTTCCTTTAGCAATTGTATATATATATCTCCCATAAAAATGATTTTAAATCTGGCTGTATTATTGTCAACACTTTCACAAAGAGAAGCTTTGCATAATATTAAGAGAAGCTTTGAACAATATAATCACATGCTTAGGTATTTTGATCACATCTTTTGATTCTTTATGGCACTGGACACACAGCAGTTTTGTTCAATACGTATGATGGCAAAAGCTTAAAAACCAAGAATCTCCAAATTCTTCATTCATTTTAAGAACATCATGATAATTAATAGCACTTACTGCAGTCAAGCCTTCATTATTACAGATGTTGACATCTGCACTGTATTCCAGCAGCTTGCTCATACATTTTTTCTGGCTATAAGCAAAAGAATACATCAAAATCTAGTCAGGGAAAATCACTTACAAAGACTAAATATCTTCTTAGAGCTCCACTCACTCTAATTTATCACTGTTCTAAGCACAGAAGTTGGTTCCAATTTATAAGTATAGTACTGAGCATGTGAAATAAAGTGATCTTCACCAACTCAGTGCAAGGGTAGCAAATAACACAAGGCTAAAATCAAAGCTATTTTTGTAGAAAGTGCAGAAGCACTTAACCACTACTCTAACAGTTTCAGCTGTGCATGAACTATCCTTTCAAGACAAAAAGCCAGAGTTCAGCTAATAGAAGCCCATGAAGTTTACCGTCACCTGTACATGTCAGGGAACATGTTTACAATACACCACGAAATCATTATTTAATGAGACAGTCATTGTAAAACTATGCAAATCATTGGTAAGTACTCTCTTTATAAAAGTAGAGGTATTTTTTCCTAATTCATGTTTTGTTTGCTTTTTTAACATTTTTAATGCTCTAAGTGCTTTACCTTTACAAATTTATTTTGCTTTTCCTTTTTATTTGGTACCTTTCACACCTTTCTTATACCTCATTTCCACATAACTGTCTCCTGTGTGTATTTCTGCACTTCTTCATAAATCACTTGGCTGCTTCTTTCCTCTCCTACAAATAGACTTCACACATACCCAGAAGTCACTAAACACTATCACCTCCTCATGTGAAGTATCAGCTGTGATACAATTCAGTTATTTTATCACATACATGTTCTAAAAAGAAAAATCCAACATTACTTTTATAGCTGCATATTTTCACATAATACAATTCAAGTAGTATCTTAAAAAGGCACTTGCTTGCTGGTTTGGAGTTTTTTTTCTGCCCCTCTCCTAACACTGCACACACCAACTTTGTATTCTTTTTCTTGCAGGGAAAATTTTCTTAGAGCTACTATTCCAGAAAAATCAGAAGTCTCTGACCTCCTCCAAGCCCCCCAAAACCTCTTCTTACTCAGCTAACTGGAAGGTGAATGTACCTTCTTCAATTACTGTTGTAAGAATCATTATGCCCCTGATTAACAGAAAACACTAAAATGACTGGCACTGGAATTGGTATTTCAGACATGACTTACTATTTATAAAAAAAGTTATTCTATGAACAGTCAAAGTAAGGATTTTAACCTACATGTTCTCTATTTTCAAAACTGAAAACCAAAGGCGTTTCTTTGAACTATGCAAAAATATTACAGAGCATGCCAGCTCAAGTGCATTATGAACAAAATTTTTTAAGAGTTTAAGCATTTTAAAAACTTACCCATTCCTTGCTGCTAAATGGAGAGGAGTACATCCTGAGATGTCCTGATAGTTTGGATTTGCTCCTTTTTTTAGTAATAGAACAAGGCATTCAACTGATCCACAGCTAAGAAGAAAACAAGACAGGGAAAAACTGTAACTAGGATATTTACAAATCTAGATTGGCATAAAGACCAACAGCGATATTATGTTCAGATCACACTCACTAGAACATCTTTATATAAAATTTTTTTACACCTCATAGTTCAGGCTACGCAAAGATAAAGCAAAGTCACTTAATGTAGTGAGAAGTGACCAAATATAACTTGTAGCAATGAATACATGCCAGCCTTCTCTGTGATTTTAATGACTTTAAAACATAATGGTGAGTCTTTAAGACTGGTAATTCTTTAAACTATTAACTGTTCTAAAAGTTTTGCTTTCAATTTCCTCTCATGCCCCTCATCCCTAATCTATTAACAGGACTAAATTTTCCATTAAATATTTTGGGGTTTGTTATGCTTCTGTGTCTGGAAGTTATGTTTTGAAGTTTCAATATCAGGAAAGTTCTAAAACTCATACAAATATTTCTTTGCTATTAATTTGCAAAAGAGCTGAACTCTTTTCATAGTATAGCAGCTCTTCAGGATAACCAATGTCACTAAGAAGACAGAAACTCTGCATTACATGTTTATCTTGCTCCTGAGCTCTTCAAGAGGAAGAGCTGATTGAGAAGATAAACGGAGTATTTTTGTATCTGTTGCAACCAGCTAAACCATTTTTATAAACCTTCCCAATGTCAGAACTGCTACACAACAACCCAAAGAAACTGAGCACTAACTGCACAATATGTTCCAAAACCAGCAGCTTGATTATCCCTTTGTGATCCAATAACCAAGTCAAGATAAAAGACCATCCAGAAACTAAGTGTAATACAACTTCTTGTATCTTTAGAATCAGTAAGTACAGTGTATTTTCAAATATACTTCTAAAGTGTATGCTAAAGATTTCCTTGCACTTCTGTAAATACTTCCTTAAGTAAATTTTATATAAGCAATATGTAATTCTGAGATGAAATCGTTGGGAAACAGCTATTTCTAAAACTCTGTTTAAGAAGCTGGTATTTTCACATTTATTGTGACCATATACTGCTATATATATGCAATACTACTACTACTTGTTTTCTGCTTTTTTTAACAGTTTAAGTGTAAGAACTTCCAAGATATTTAAAAGGGAGCCAAATACAGAACATTCATTCATCAGTTTAAAGTTCAGTTTCCTGAAAGGTCATGTCAAAAACTATCTGGTTCATTTCCATTTATATGGTGTTAACCTGTTTGTTTATGGGCAGTTACATATAAAATAGTTATCTCCATTGAATACCTATACAAACAATAAATAATGTAGATCAAAATTTGTACTTAAGCCCTCTGTCCAGGACACAAAATTTATTAGAAGTGAGTGCCCAAGTTATATTCCCCTCAGTTACAGTCTCATGAGGTATTTTGGAACTGCTTCCCAACAAACATCCAAATGCTTCCCACTGTTTTAGAGTACCCCAAAAACAATCGGCACCTGCAAACGAGAGTTCTCCACCTCTACAAAGGAAAGAGTAACCCAGCTATACAGGATAGACAACTTGACTGCATTTTTCAAAGACTCGATATTTCACAGAAAGGTAAAAGAATATCTAGCCAGACATCCTTCACTGGAATTTGGAATGCCATTTGATACCATGTGTAAAACCTGTCTTCTTCATGAGGCAGGCACATTACTAAGAAGAACAAACAAGACAGAAAAAGTGTGAGAACAAAATGTTAACTGACACTACAGAGTTTTCCAGCTTACATTGGTGCCTTAGATTTGTGGCAATATTTTCACTGTTAACTTCTGGACTGGACTCAAGTAAGTCTTACTTTGCTGCAATATGAAGCAAACTTCTCTTCACACGTCCAAAGGCATAATTCACATCAAATTTTGAATTTGACAGCAGCTCTGAGACAGACCTTCAAATAGAAAAATTATGTTTTCATTTTAAAAACAGCTCACAGTATCCAAGCAAAGTTTATACTGTAACTAGTACAAGTACTCTATTTCTTACTTAATCACTATTTCTTTTCCCTCCAACTGATTACTAAGAGATAAAACAGTTTTTAAGCATTTGCTGATTAACAATACATTTTTACTTCTCACTCTACAGAAAAATGAACTGTGACACTGGGAAACTGTTTCAAATGTAAACTAGTAAGAATTAGACCAAACAACCAAATCACTTCTTTACATTATGAAAAACAAGCATTTCAACACCTTTGGTTTAAAGAAAATATAAATTCCCATCTTCCTCCTTATCACAATCATCCCAACCACACATCCAATAGTTTTCCCAAACAAAGGCAAAGTTCAGAGGGAAGATTGGTAGGTGAAATCATAATGATGAAGTAGAAGGATATAAGATCAGGAAAAAAAATTTAAATAAGACCTTTCAACTTCCACCAATGGGCCGATCACATAATTTAAAACCCTTGCATGCAATCTCAAAATACTACATAGCAGAAGAAATGTTAAAAAAACAGCTTACTGTTTCAGTAAGAGTTACTGCCTGCTTCCCTATAAAATTCATGTGAAGGAAGCATCACTTAGCTGGCATTATAAAGCCTCCAGGTTCCAAGCACTTTGAGGACAACTCAGTAAGAAAAACAGCTGCTCATCTGAGGAATTCCAGAAGTATCAATCTCATTGTCCAACTCTTATTCCATGTCTTTCTGAGATGTCTAATGAGACTGAAAGCTTCTATGTCATCCATAAATACACACTCAGAGCTAAGACACAGTTGCAAAACAACACTTTTGCTCTTATCGTAGGACAAATTTTCCTATGTGCTTCAACAGAACAAACCCCAGTTCTGGTCCATGCTATAAATCAAAACAGGGAAAAGTATGCTGGGATGCACACAGTCAGTGACTAACTTCAAATTAGAATGTAACTCAGCAATTCAGCAGCAGGACTTCTGAGAGCACTTTATGAGCCACAACTTCAGCATACACACTGGGTTTTTCAGATCTTAAAAAAAAAAGAAAAAAGAAAGAAAAGGTAAATTTAAAGAAGCTCTCACCTGTGCTGGTCAGCCATAACCATTGGCATCAGTGTATAGACAGCAGTTTCATTATCTGGGAAGAAATTAAATTACTCTGTTACCATAAAGCTATCTTTTACATAAAATAAATGTGTCTAGCAAACTTTTTCACTGTTCAATAGATCATTCTTTTTACACAGATTCTACACACACAATGTTTCATTATAAAGAAAAAGTAATCATACTTAGGTAAAAGAGAGAACAAAACTGCAATACATGAAATTTCAAGGTGGCTTCTTTTCTTTTGATAAGTAAAAATTACAGAATTTTCAGTGGAGCATCAATTTCTTTGAATTGACAATTCCGTTAATTAAACCAAAGTTTTTAAGACACGGGCATTTTAAAAACCTGAGCAAAACAAAAACACTTAACTATTTAATTCTCAAAAGAAGGGAGTTTAACTATTTAATTCTCAAAAGAAGGGAGTTTCCTGTCTTCCAAGTTGACTTCCATAGTCCTGAGACTATGATTTTGTAGTAGTGTCTTCTTTAAATTACTTCACCTTTCCATTTTGTCTCTATACTTGAGTATATACCGGAGTGCAGTAAGTTTCATTTTAATATTTAATTTCTAATCGGTTTCATGTTTCACACTTGAAGGCAACAAAGGCCAGAACACAAAGATCCACATCAGTGGTGGGAACACATTGACATTCAGCCACACAGTCTCTGTCATCACTACTGTTGCAAATGCCAGCACACTGCATGGGTGTGATGAGACTGTTTGGTCACTTACAGACTTCCTGAAGCTAAATACTATTTTTAGAAGATTAATTTGGCAAAATTTAAAATCTTTTAACATATAAAAATTGTAAATAATATTAAGGTGCAATAATTTTTATTATATTAAGGACAATTATTATAACTTTTCCCTTCAACAAGCTACCTATTTTTGAGAGTACAATCTCCACAAGATTGTTCACGTGGATACCAACTTATGACAGGAAGGGCTATGCTTTCTGAGAACTCAGGTATATGGTTTTAGGATCTGGAAATACAGGATTGTTCTCACAAAATCTTTATTTTCAAGTTTTTCCTCATCACCTTCATTGATCCAAAGTTACAAAGCAATTAGAACAGGAAGAACGAAAACAGTTCCAAACAAGCATAGTATTTCATGTCTTTTACATACCATGCCTGTACACATTCACTACTTCCCGTAAGTCATCAAGGTGACATTTACTGAAGATTCTTCAGAATTATGAAGTGGAATCCAAGAAACTGTTACCACGTTGCAGCTATGCTATCTGCTGTTATTATGGTTCTACAGTGCTCCACGACTACTGCTGCTATCAGCTATTTGAAGCTGTGTGTCCCTAGCTAACAAAAGAAAGAAGCAAGGCTAATCTATTATTATCTTTGAACACCGAACAAAGATAAGTCAAATTCAAATCACATTTCACCAGCTATAAAAATTTTAAAACAAATTTTTAAAAAATCAACATTGTTTATAGCAAACACATGATGCAAGAGGCACAAGCCTCTCGAAACACCAAATGACAACTAAATATTACAGAGAGTCACCAACCATCACCAAGCTCAAGTCTGAACTCCCTACATGTTTTTCCTCATGACAGAGTTCTGTGAGCATCAGATAACTCCATGTGCAACACACACCCTTAGAATCTGGCTGCTGGGGGAAGAACAAGCTGGGAGGGAGGGGACACAGAGAGAAAGAGTCCTGAAATAAAATTACATGCCATGTAATGCTAAATAAATATCAATTGAGAAAAATATTTGAGCACTTTTTAAAAATCTATCCATTATTAGCTCCCAGTATACACAAACTAAAAAAAAAATAAAAATAAAAATATCGTGAGCTCCATTTCACAGAGCTCTTGGCAGGAAGACAAAGCTTTCCAAATAAAGCAAAAAACCAAACTTAAGAACATCAACTAAATGTAAACATCACATCCTTCTATATTTCCACAATCATACCCTATGCAAGACACCAAAAGAAAGGTGAAAAAAAACTTTTAAATAGATCAGCACGCTTAACTGAAATGCTTAATATTGATTCTAATTAAGTTTTACTATATTGCAAGTATAGTGATCTAGAAAAAGACAATAGTCAAATATGAGTGTAGCTGGGTCATAACAGGCATTTATGGGCACAGTTACAAAACTAAGCCTTTTGCTATTCTATTAACAGAAATCACACTGTGGAGCACATGCAGACTTTTCCCAGAGTTTTTCTGTACAGAAGTAATTAAAAGCGTGTGGGACTAAGGAGCTATTATGCCTATCTTTTGTGATTATTTTCTCTAGTCATAAAAAAGACTCCAATTGACATAAACTACATGACAGCACATAGAGAAAAAGCATTATACACCTCATGGACTCACCGAATTTATTTGCTATCTAACTTGCATGCATTTCAAATCTTGATTATATAAAGACAAAAAAAAAAAGGCACACACCAAATGTAGTGTCAAGTGCAAGACCTAGTTTTCAGGCACCGAGCCTTAATAGTAGCATCCAGAATTTGTGTCAAGTCCTCAAGTGTCCAGAAAACAACTGCTGAAGGATACTTTTTGGGAGAGTGATTTTAAAAAAAAAATTCTATTTGCAAGCTCAGGGTATTCACTGGCACTGGACTCAGGTGTTAAGACTTGCTCTTAAAAAAAAAAAAAAAAAAATTGAAATTAATCACCTAGACTCCTGCCTGGCAAGATACATACACTTACTACTTTATTTCCTGAGAGATACTGTCGCAAAGCTGGCAGAGATCACAATCTTAAAGTGTCAACACTGTCCACATAATACCCTAATGGCTATGGCACATGAGATGGAAGTTCAACACCTGGATTCATTGCATTCTTCAGCCCAAGTAAATTCAAACATACATCTCCATTTCCTGTGAGAGAACTGTGACTCTCACTTTAAGGATGGAGGGGTAAACTATGTATCTTTCAAATTAAATGTCAAATTAAAGTTATTCAAATGTGACGGGGGGCAGGAGTGGGGGGAATCATAAATCAAGAGGCCAGACACAGCACAAAAGAAGCCACCAAACTATATATTATCCTAGACCAGTGTGGAATATTCCAAGCTGATCCTGTCAGTACATGTTTGGAACAACATACTACAAGCCAAACCTGCTTCTCAAGAACAGTTTGGGCAGAACTGCATGAACCTAAGGAACACCAAGGTCAAGAATGAGGATATCCAATGAGCTAACACAGACCCAGAACTGGATGGGCATTGAACAGAGACCTTCTTGGAATACAATTTGAGACTTCGGTGTATCAAGCTCATTTATCTCCTTATATCAGTCCCACTGATTCATCTCATGCAATTTCTAGGGAATGCATAGAACTCACATTCCTCCTGCACTACAGGGTGATAGAAGTACTTGTTCCAAAGGTCTCAGGGCTTGCACTTGCACTACAAGGTGATAGATGTACTCGTTCCAAAGGTCTCAGGGCTTATACTTGCACTGCCATTCCACATACAAAACTACCTCTGAAGAGTAAGATAAAAATGCCCAAGATGTGAAGAAAACAGATGAAATTCAGAATCAATTTGCCTACATTAGTACTGGAGTGAATTTAAAGCAGCTCCAACTGACAAGAGTTGTGCAAACCGTTATTCATATTAGCATCTTCAATTAGTTAAACTGATGCTACTCCATTATTTCTGTAAGTCTAAGCTTAAGTTAATAGTATTACACCAATTTTCACTGCTGCCATTCAAAGCCTTACAAGCAGCAGCAAAATCTGCCTGAAACTTGCCTGTCAAGTGAAATTTGTGAGCAACTGCACTGAAAGACATTGGAACTGTGACATAATAAATATGAAAATAACTGAACGGTGTGCAGTGAAGGGAGTTCAGGAGGACATCAGGAAGTCCAAACAGGGAATGCACAGAGAAAAAAAATTATTCCCTCTCCTCCACCACTAGAGACGAAAGCTGGCAGACAGGCAGCCAAAGACTCATCCATAAAAGTAAACACTGAAGAAAGAACAGTGACAGCACATGACTCACAAGAAGATATACAATGCAATATCCAAGAGTTTTACAGTTAGTCCTCCCAAAAACTGGACCTGGCTGGAACACCAAACCACTTGCCATAAGAGCCGGAAGCTCTGTTTTCAAATTCATCCTGATATGGGGGACCAGCATCCATGTGAAGTGGTTTAGAGCCAAAAAAATTAGGCTGTGACGAGTGACAGTGACTTTATAACACCTTTTCAAGCAAAATCCAGCATCGCTAAAAAAACAAACGAAAAACAGACACAAAGACTTGTCATCACTGCTCTTGCATCGAGGAGGCACCTGGCGCAGGATTTAAAAGCGAACACGGACGGTGTCCGGCACCTTGGCCGCCCACTCGCCCGGGCTCAGGGGCGGCAGCAGCCGGCAGGGATCCCCCGCGCCCCGCGGCGGAGGCGGCGAGGCAGCGGGGGAGGAAGGGGAGACAGCGCTGTTACTGTCCGCACGACAAATAAACAGAGCCTGTCAGAAGCCCGTTCCCATTCTCCCCCAGCCGCCTAACTCATCCCCGCCGGCCCGGGCGCGGAGGCCGCCGGGACCGACCGCTACGTCAGGGCCCCGCTCCTACCGTCCGGCAGCTCCACGGTGCGGGCGCGGCGCAGGGACCTCGTCAGCCGGTTGAGCTGCTCCATGGCTCTCTCCATCCTCGGAGCGCCCAGCCCGGAGCCGCGGACACCCCCCCGCTATCGCCGCCGCCGGCCCTCAGCCCATCGCGGCGCTGGCGGCGCCCAGGCCGCCACCACCCCGGCAGGCTGCGCGCATGCGCGGGGCGGGGCTGGGGGCGGTGGCCGTCTCCTTCAGCTTGCTTTCTTCCCGAAGGCAGGAAAGCGGTGCGGGCGATCAATTTTCAAAGCTCGTGGGAAATGGATCTTTAAACGTCTGCTTGTTACGAATAAAACTTTAAAAGGGCTTCCTGTTGCAGCCGCCCCGCCAGGTGATCCTGCCCGTGCGGGCTCATTTCCCCGGAGCCACGGAAGGGAATGGGGCTGCAAAGGCATCTGAGCGGGACAGAATCACAGAATCCATCAGGTTGGAAAAGTCCTCTGAAATCATCGAGTCCAGCCTATGATCTAACTCCACCATGTCAGCTAGACCATGGCACCAAATGCCACAGCCAGTCTTTTTTTAAACACCTCCAGAGATGGTGATTCCACCACTTCCTTGGGCAGCCTGTTCCAGTGCCTCATCATCCTTTTTACGAAGAACTTCTTCCTAATGTCAAGCCTAAACCTCCCCTGCTGCAGCTTAACACTGTGTCCTCTCGTCCTATCGCTGGTTGCCTGGGAGAAGAGACCAACGCCACCTGGCTACACCCTCCTTCCAGGTGATAAGGTCAGCCCTGAGCCTCCTTTGCTCCAGGCTAAACACCCCCAGATCCCTCAGCTGCTCCTCACAGGACCTGTGCTCCAGACCGTTTGCCAGATGCATTGCCCTTCTAGTGCCAGCACAAAAACTAGAGACACTTGGAACAAGTCTGTATTTCCTTCTGCAAGGAAACAACTACCATCATGAGCCTGTCAATTCATTTCTTCCTCTGGCACAGTAATACATGTTGTCAAGCGTGAAGGAGCATTCAGTGTTGGGTATTTTGGCTTTAATGATGCTTCAGGTGTTGATGCAATCTTGGCAAACCGGGGGAGTGTGAGCTACATGACAATGCTGTAAAGTTAGAATGAAAAAATTATGCAAAATTTGAATGTAAAGAAAACATACCCCCAGAAGATTTTATTCAGGATCAACTTCCAAATGCAAGAAAGTATATGGGACTCTTTGGGAATCTGTTGTGATCTGGTTCTGTGTAATGCTTTCATTGTTTCATTCTGTAAAATTCTCCAATGGCTTTGAGTTGGAAAAATGAGGAAAAGCTATCTAAGATTTGAAAAAGGTTCAGAAGGGACAACGTGGACAATCAAGAATCATAGAATCATGGGATAGTTTAAATTGGAATAGGCTTTTGAAGGCCACCCATTCCAACCCCTCTGTAATGAGCAGCGACATCTTCAACTAGATCAGGTAGCTCAAAGCGCTGTCCAACCTGACCTTGCATATTTGCAGGTTTGGGGCATCCACCTCTCTGGGCAACCTGTTCCAGTTTTTCACTACTCTCAGTGTAAAAATCTTTTTTCTTATATCTAATCTAAATCAACCCTCCTTCAGTTTAAAACCATGAGCCCTTGTTCTATTGCAAAAGACCCTGTGAACTGGCTTCCACATAAGTGAGAACTGACTTGGAATTCTGTTATATGGAAAATAAAGATGGTACAGGACAAAGTAGAAGTGGAAAAATAATGAATGTCATAAAGATATGACCTGGGGGAAAAATAAATTTATTACCAACCAAAATAGAGTAGGTTTATGAGAAACAAAAACTAAATTTTAAAAAACACTTTCCACAACTTCCTTCTTCCTCAACTTCATGCCTAAATTATCCATCTTCTCCCTACCAGCAGCATGGGGGACAGGAAATGAGGGGCTGTGGTAAGTTCATCACACACTCTCTATTCTGTTCCTTCTTCCCTAGAGGGAGAATATCTCACACTCTTCCTCTGTTCCAGTGTGGAGTCACTCCCACAGAAGTCAGTCCTCCACAAACTTCTCCAACATATAACCGTTCTCCAGGCTGCAGTTCATTAACTGCTCCAGCATGAGTCCCTTCCAAGGAGTGCAGGCCTTCAGGAACAGGCTGCTCCAGTGTGGGTCCCCACAGGGTCACAGCTCCTGCCAGCAAATCTGCTGCAGCACAGGCTCCTCTCTGCACATGGCCTTAGAGAGGAATTTCCTTTTATTCCAAGTTTCTAGGGGCTGAGGTTAGAGTTTATTCCAATTTCTAAAAGTTCTCACTAGTTTAGAGGATTAATTACGTGACTGCTCAAGGTCCCTTTCTTTTCTGTGAGAATTATTCCAGATACACCTAATATTAGAACTACAAAATGTATGAACAACTATTCATAGAAATCAAAGAAGAGAAAAGTGAGGAAACCAGATAATATATGTTTTATTCTAAATTAATATCTTTTGAAACCCTCTGTAAGTACAGTAATATGCCTTCAGTGCAACACTGCCACAAGGCATATTTGGTGGCATCTTTTAAAAGCACCAAAATAATGGGCTCAAACAAAAACATTAGGAGTGTGCAATAGGTCACAAAATGTTATAAGTTTTTATGTATTTAGCTTCTAATTCAGTGCTAAACTCAAAATATATTCAGGATGCATCCTCAAAAGTTAAAGGATTGATACAGCAGTATAAAATCCTTAGTAAATTTTGTTTTAAATATTGAGTGTTTTACTATGATCTGCAATCAGCAGGGAGGAAATGCTATTAGTGGACAGCGAAGAGGTAATACAAGTTCTTACTCTTACTTAGCCAGCCTTGCTTGATCTCATTGTGGTTTAAATTCTTCTTAGTTCTTCTTGGGAAAGAGAGTGGATAAAATCTTGGTGGTTATTATCTTCCATACTGTCACAAACTGCTCAGGAAAGAAGGCAATGAGCATACATATCAACTGACTCATTTCTATAGCAATAAGCTGCACAGTCTCCCATCCCTAAACACAAGGCATTTCTTGACCTAAATAAAGGTTCTTCTACTCTCTGTCTCCTGGGGTCTTTGTTGTGGTTTAGCCACAGCCAGCAATTCAGCCTGTCCCAGATGCTCATTTACTCCCTCCCAGTGGGATGGGGAAGAGAATCAGAAGGGTAGAAGTGAGAAAAATCACAGGTTGAGATAAAGTCAATTTAAAAGGTGAAACAAAATCTGCACGCATAAGCAAAGCTGAACAAGGAATTTGTTCACCATTTCCCATGGGTAGGCAGGTGTTTAGCCATGCCAAGGGAAGCAGGGCTCCACCACATGCAGTGATGAGTTGGGAAGACAAACACCATCACTCCGAACATCTCTGCCTTCTCTCCCTCCATTTTTGACCCTATTTCAGGTTTTCTTGCACAAACTCATTCTACTTGCCAAGACATTCCCAAAAAGATAGGACATATGAATGGGCATTCTCAGCTTTGTAGCCTTATTCTTTCCACTACAGCATGAAGAAGTCTACAATGTTCAATAACTGCTTTAATTGATGACTGTATAAAACCTCAAGAAAGGAAAAGCCAGTGGAGGCCAGAAAGCAATCCAGGTATGGGTGACATGATCTCAGTGGTCATTGTCAATGGTCACAACATTCAGAGGCTTATTTAATTCCAATTCCACCCAGTTGGTGTGAGGGCCACATGTATGGTTAAGGTTTCTCTTTTTAGTAGACTACTTTGTAGTAGTCTTCATCATTCCAAAAAAGTCTCTCTGAGCTTTTAGTAGATTTCAGAAAATTTCTACTTAAATAGTGTACTTTTTCAGAGGTATTGCAGCTGTCCATGCCTATATTGACTGCTGTGGAGAATTAGGCACCTCTGCATAGTAATTAACTCTGTCTAGTTTAGAAATTGGTATTGCACTAGAATTAGACACCTTCAGGGGTGTTTGTAAGACACCTGTAGTAAGACTAAGTCTTAAATTGAGAACTTTTAAGTGAGTAAAATTAGCTGAAAATAGTAAAATTAGCTTAATTTTTTTGCACTATGATAATACTAGTTAGCCTACAGCATAGAAGTGAGGATATTGATTTTTCCATGTTTAAATACCAAGGGAAATTTGTGGCATAAAGACTTAGTAAACTTTGGATCTCAGTTTTTTTCACACCTTTTCTGTCATTAGATAGCTAGTTATTCACAAAGAGCCTTCTCTGGACAGTGCTGAGCCCAAGCATCCAGTCCTAAACTGGACCTTTAGTCATCACAGAACACCAAAATATAGGATCAAATTCAATACGTGGGAAAGTGCATTTAATCTATAGTTTGTTGTCTCCTTTTGCCAAAAAAAAAAGGGGGTTTCTGCTCGGATTCGGTTCAACAGGCCCTATTAATTTACAGGAAAACTGTGAGACAGGACTACTCTGAAAAAAATACTAAATCTCTGCAGAAAGGAAAAATATCATTAAATACTTAGAAATAGAAAAAAAGCATAATTTTTTATTATGCTTGTAAAGAACTCTAGGGTCATTGAGTCCAACCATTAACCCAGCTCTGCTATATCCAGCTCTAAACCATGTCCCTTAGTACCAGTACTGCACAGCTTTTAAATACCTCTAGGGATGGTGACTCAACCACTTCCCTGGGCAGCATATTCCAGTGATTGGCAACCCTTTTGGTGAAGAAATTTCTCCTAATATCCCATCTAAACCTCCTCTGATTCAGTTTGAATCTGTTTGCTCTTATCCTATCTCTTGTTTCTCTTGTTGCGTGGGAGATGAGACCAACCCCTGCCTGACTTACTTCTTTCAGGTAGTTGCATGGAGCAGTAAGGTCCCCCCAAGCCTCCTTTTCCCCAGGCTAAACAACCCAGGTCTCTAAGCCATTCCTTATAAGACTGACCCTTAACCCACTTTGTTGCCACTCGCTGGACTTGTTCCAGTACCTCGATGTCCTACTTGTAGTGAGGGGCCTGAAACTGAACACAGGATTCAAAGTGCAGCCTCACCATTGCTGAGTACAAGGATATGATCATTGCCCTGGTCCTGCTGGCCATACTGTTTCTGATACAAATCAAGATAGCATGGTAGTTCATGTTTCATTAAGGAATGAACTAAAAATCTAAAAAGAGTATGATATTTTTATGGGATACTCCAGATAGTCAGGCATGAGCCAAAGTTCTTCCTCCTGCAATTCCATTTGCCTCGATTCCATTCCCTAGCAGTGAACTCCAAGTGCAATCTGAACTCTTCCTGGAAGCAGCTCTGCCAGCAGAGATTTTCTTCTCCACTGCACTGCAGTGTTAGGAGTCAGCACATCTTTGAAGTGTGGCTTGGAGCCATTTTTCCCAACAGCCATGTGCTTCTTGTGGGCTGAGTCAGGTTCTTCTGGACATGCCAGCAGACTGAGGTTGAAAACTGCCTGCATATACTCTGCTGGAACTTGCCTGCAATGAAGATGAGGCTATATAACTGAGGACTTTTGCAGAAATGTAGTGGAGATCAACTTTAATTCACAGAGATCTTCAGCTACCTTCCTCTGCCCCATGTTGCCACCAAAGAGCATAAGACATTCACAGGCAACATGTGCACAGTGCTTTCCCTCTGCTCTTGAGGGGGCTTGTCTTCATACAATCAAAGTGTGGTTTGGACTATAAAGGTCATCTAGCTCCAAAACCCTGCCATGGGCAGGGCCACCTTCCACTAGACCAAGGTTCTTAAAGCCCCATCCAACCTGCTCTTGAACATTGCTAGGGATGAGACATCCACAACTTCTCTGGGCAGCCTGTACCAGTGCCTCATCACCCTCACAGTAATGAAGTTTTTCCTGTGTCTATTCTAAACCTGCCCTCTTTCATCCTAAGGCCATTCCCCCTTATCCTGTCACAACATGCCCCTGTGCAAAGTCCCCCTCTAGCCTTCTTGCAAGCACCCTTTAGGTGCTGCAAGGCCACAGAAGATCTTCCTTGAGCTTTCTCTTCTCCAGGACAAACAGCCCCAACTCTCTGTCTGTTTTCATAGGAGAGGTGTTCCAGCCCTGTGATCCATTCAGTGATCCTGTAAATGATCCAGTCTTATTTCTGGGCTCTTTGGGATTGAGGAAATTAGGTCAAGGCACTGCAGTCAGAGAACTGTGCATAATCCCAAGGAAAACAGTAATAGAGGATCTATACAAATCTCCAAGAATTCCACTGCTAACACAGCTGCATGTCTGTCCTATACACTAATTCATGCAGCTATGTTTTCATATATTTGGCCATGTAAAATGCTACCAGTGAAACTTCAAGCAATGTTTTTTGTCATTGGATAGAAAAGCTTTATACATGTATACATGAATCCATGTTTTTCCAGAGATTTTTTGGATTCCAAAATCTACCTTTTACCTTGTTATCACTAGTATTGAGTGTAAGAAAATGAGCTTTAAATTGTTTCACTTTTATGTGTTATTTCTACTGGAAATCAATTTTTAATTTGCATATCTGTCTTAAAAACAATCAATGCTACACCACTTTTTTGTCAATAGGGTTAAAAGTCAATAATAATATGGATTATCTCTACATTTATTTCCACTGTCAAAAGAAATGTGAACTTGGCTGATTTCAGAATTGATTTCTGACCCTCATTTTTTGTGCTATAGATGCCAAAGCAATACTAATAAAGGCTGCATTAATTATTAATAATAAAAATAATTATATATTTTATTATTATAATATAAATAATGAATTATTATTATAGTAATTATTAAAAGCCTCACAAAATAAGATCTATTATTTCTATAACTTGTCTTATTTTTGAGTAATATGATCCTATGCAAAAAGATGCCCACTTTATAATCACTTAATGGGATTTCTTGAAGTCATTTTAATATATTATTTTAATAGACAAACTTAATTTCCTAGATAACATTGAAAACCATGTTCCAGAAAAGTACAAATTCTGTATACTTTGACTGTGTTTCTTTTCATTTTAGGATGAAATTTCATCAAGGGGGGAAAATTGCTTAGAGAGGGCCCTAAATGCACCACAGCTGCTTTGATTCTGCCAACTGACAGGTCAGCAGCTATGGCTCAGGACATCACAAAAACTCCCCATCACTTTTTCTGGTTTTATTTTATCTGCCTTGTTGAACTATCTTGCTTTTTATTTCTTTGCTGCTTTGCTGTGAGAACCGTACTAAATCCTGGTTTCTCTTTCTGAGATTATGGCACTGCTGCAAAAGAGGTATAATTTTTTTTTAAGATAAGGTTTAAAATGTTATTGTCTGTTTTTATGACCCACATGATTTACATTGACTGTCAACATTTCTAAACTAAAGGACCATCAATTACAGCTTATGCAGCATCCATTTCTGTACTCTGTGGAGCAGTTAATGCTACTTGACGCCTACCTACATTTCCTTAAAGCTGGGTTGCTGAAATTTGTCAAAGTACTATGTCCAGGCTTGAAGATATATTTTTAAACTTTCTCTTTGCCTAATTCACCTAGGCTCCTGGTCTGAAGCAGCTCCTGCCAGTTCTATTTCTGCTATATTTGTGCTACATTTCCCTTGCATTAATTTTTCAAAAGGAAGCTTTAATGTGCCTCAAAACAAACCCAGAGTGCTCAAGGATTAGAGTGAAGATACTTTGAACTATTTTCATAATGTCATAGCCATGAAGTTTGCATTGTCTTTACTGGAGCTTGAAAAGCTTACGACTATGTCTTATATTAAAAAATATCAACATTCATATTTTAGTAAAACCTATCTTCTGCACAAAGCAAAAGAGCAAGAAAGATATAAACATATGGCTCTTTTTTTCTGCTAATCATTGTGCTTCTCTCAGTATTAGTTTAGGTGGAATCAGGGAAGAGCCAAGTATTTAAACACCTTCTTGGCCAAGAAGAAATCCATAACTATTCTGTCCTTGTCTCTCTAACACTGGTGGTGTTGTTCTTGCGAGATTATTCCTGGCTGTCATGCTTTTCCTACCACCTCTCTTGTTAGTTGTGTTTGCACCTTTATTCTGTGCAGAAGGAGCTCTCTACAGATGTTATGGAGGTTTCTTCTCCAGATAATGATGTCCATTTATTTGTATTATCTCATGTTTCTAGAACATGTATATTTACAATTCTGCAGCAATAAACATGACTTAAGGTCCTGTAGCTCATCATCACCACACTCAGAGATCGAAAAAAGGAAACCTACAAGGTGAAAAAGGCTGAAATACTATCCTGCATCCTGAATAACAACCTAAAAATGTTGAATGAACAGTGGAGCCATTATTTTGTTCCATTTGCTGCAAATTTTGAGTTTATGATATACTGAGGTTTTCACTATCTCTCCCTGTTTCAGGTCCTTGTTAATTCTGTAAAAATTGCATTCAGGTTGGCACTCTTTGCTGTCATTCTGTAACTGTTTTGAGCTGATTTTGTTTTGAAGGACAAGTAAAATTTATTAATCTAGTCCTAATAAACTCATTTTCATCTTGGGAGTATATTAAAACTGGGCTATTTTTAGTTGTTGGGAGACAAGGAAGCATTCTGTCAGTCAGAAAAGTTCAAAGGAAGGCAATCTCCTTTCTTTTCCCAAGCAAATAAATAAATTAATTAGTTACATACACAGGGTTGATCTACCCACACTTGATAAAGTAACTGAAGATATTTGTCCTGCTGTTCCTCTGTTACTTGCTGCTGATGCTACACAGGTGGACTCCCCTTGATATCCCAGACCTCATGTAAAGCATTCCTGCAGACATTGCTGATGCCTATGAACAAGCTAATCAAGTACCAATAGAAGATTGCAGAGTTTCAGGTAAACATCCCAATTACTTTCTAGCTTTGTATCAACACGTTGCCGGTTGCAAATACCTGTGTAAGAAAGAAATTTCTACCTTAAAATTTAGAAGAATGTGAATATAGAGCCTCTTAACACAATCCCTGAGATCAAAAAAATAATTTGGCAATTTCTATAGTCTTTGAACTGGCAAAAATAGTATTCTCTGAAATGGATCAGATTTTGCAGAGATAGGAGGTGCATCTTTTACCCTTGCACCACACTAAAATACATGATGAAACCTTGGGGAGTACAGCTGAGTCCCCGTAACTATCTTGATTCAATACATGCAAAAGACAGGTCTCACTATATACATTCTGCTGGACATGGTAACTTTTAACTCACAAAAGACAGAACATGATTCAAGAGACTTTCAAACCAAAGAAGACTCCGTTGTTACTCTAGCCAACGCCCTGAAGTTTGCATAATGTTCTAGGATAGGATTACTAACAGTTTTTAAAATATTCAAGATGATAAATATTACCATGTGAACAGGGACACAATTAAAGAGACTCTGATTGCTGTGGTAGGAATGCTTTTGTGCATTAACAACTCAACACCATAAAGCTCTGCAGGGGAAATGAAAAAGAGAATTAAGTTTTGATACAGCATTAATTCTTTTCTCAGCTCCCTGGTGAGGTTATTGAATAATTTTCAGAATCGTGTGGCTAATACATCCTCAGTAACATAGAGAGGATTTACAGTAGCTGTTTAAGCCAAGGGATAAATTCAGTCTTTCCTGAGTTCGAACAGAAGGCGTCATACGAAAAGCAACCACAAGATGTCAGTCTTAATAAATTACAGTAGGTTATTCTGATTGGCTCCTTTCTGATAAGTAGCTAGGCAGGGGAAAACTATTGATCATGTTGAAATATTTGTGGAGAAAGAGATCTAAGAATAATATTGCTAGTCCTAAACATATTCATTAAAATGAACGATCAGATCCAAATATAGCCCCTGTGCATATTTGTTTCTTCTAGAAGATTTAACCCTTCTCTCACAGGAAGGACATAGCAGGGATTTGTCCCTCCCCACTTGCCCTTTTCCACACATTTTCTCTAAGTATCTTCCATCAGAGATGGGGTATCAGACTACATAGACTTTTTTTTTCTGTAAAGCTGTTTTTATTTTCCTAATAGTCTTGACCATGTTTTATCCTACATTTCTGAATGTTCGTAGGATAATAAGAAAGTCCAATTTCCATTTCCAGCCCAGGTTTAGAGACATCCGAGTGACAGGTATTGATCATTGTTCCTGGAATGCTTTACAATCCATTCCCTCATAGTCCACCATTTGAGCCCTGACAAAGGAGCTGTGCTCTACATTGCTTTTTTTGAGGGACACTGTGTTTACCTCTTGCTACTCACACCAGCACTGTTCTTGTATTTTCAACCTTTTTAGCTCACCAGGTTTACCATTAGCTACTGCCAGCAGCCACAACCCCCTGTTGTTTTTTCTGCTAGTTGTTCACACTGTGCTGCTTTGGTCTGTTCTGATCTGCAGCAACACTGTGGTTTGCTTCTGTGCTTCTGTTCAACCCTTTATTTCTGCAGTACATACAATCTTTTGGTTGTCCTTGAAAAGCCGGAGTGATATCCACGATCTGTAAAGAGACCTTGTGAAAAAAGGCAATTTTCCAGCAGGATCTTTCCCATATTCTGAAAAATACAGACAAAACACCAAAATATGCTTTGACCCAGATTTACTTTCACTTCCTTTACTGTGAGATCCAGTGACAAGCTGTAGCATTTGTTTCCTCAGCAATTGCAGATAGGTTGCCCATAACATAATTAAACCCCTTACAAATCATCTTGTAGCTGAAATATCCCAAGGCACCACAACACTTAACAGGAAATTAAACTCTGAATCTTTGGTTCCTTCACTGGCTCGCTGCAGACAGGCCATCTTATGAGATCCTCACAGAGGCTGTCAGCCTCCCCTGCACCTCACACCTCCAGTCTTACAAACCACTTAACTGAAGTTGACCGACTGTTGGCATTCAGCTACTAACTGAAAGCAATTTTACTAAAGTTACTTTATTAAAATTTAATTCACCTTCTGTATCTTCAGGTTTCATAATGCACTGTTTGATGGTTGCAAGTCTCCCTTGGGGCATTTTCTTCTGCTTTTTGACAAGAGCAGGCATCCTAATATGCAGATTAAAGGTGCTGTGGGTCTTGGCTCTGGTCTTCTCAGTGGTAAGAAGATGACAGAGAGCAGAGACACCACTCTGCAAGTGCCCAATACTAATCCCAAAACAGGGACATACAAAATGCACTCAATACAGGGCAAGAAGGGAGATGATACACTCATGTGGAGCCTCCAGTAGTCTGAACCTGCATCCCGTGGCTGAAAGTCTCCTGCCATCTGGGACAAGCATGGCTGCAAATGTAGGTTATTTATGTGCCTGGTTGAAAGATGACTCATGTTCTGCTGTGATCTGTTCTATGCTTTGTAAAATAAGTGGGCTGTAGTAGGATGTTTCAAAATTTAGGAGGGAAAATGTTTTGGGATGTTAAAGCTTTTTCCTTATACATAATTTATTATAACACTATCTCTTACTTAAAATAATCCTTTGCAAATATTAAAATAAAAAGGTAAAGGATGAAAAGCTGTTTTTTTTCTTGTTTTTCTCAACTTCTGTCTTGTAATTTGCCTGGAATGTTGTCTGGTTTTTGGTACATAATCAGTTCATTCCTGTGTACTTTCTGTTCTGGAAAGCAACTAGACATATTGGCCACTAACAGAGTCACAAGGGATGCAGAATCGTAGACTCAGGAGTTAACTTACATTGATTTAGTGCTCATCAATTATTTTATAATGAGTACCACTGGAGCGATGCAAAATGTCAGCAAGACAATGAAATTCCAAAACTTATCTAAAAATATATCTGACATAGATAATTTCTGCAAAGTCCAATGCGTCCAACTGAAAAAAAAAATCAATTTTCAGATCACTCAGATAACAATATTTATATTTTTCAACACCTATAAACACACTCTATTAGAATTTTCCATTTAAAGAGCTTGTTCATGTCACAAGACTAAGTAGTGTAGCACCCCCAGCTCTTACACTAGAAGCTCATGAAGCACTTGGTTTCATGGGTATCTTTACATTAGTCAGTACAATCCAAGCTCAAGTTTCATTGAAGACAGCTAATAGAGTTACTGTATTCCATTAAAAGAGAGCTTTCTTTCCTTGCCTGATGCTTAATCGGCTTCTTAAATGTTATTACTCACATGTTGTCAGTATATGCTTTTCTAGTTTTACCATTTTAAGACAAAGTTATTGTACTGGTTCCAGCTGGGGCAGAGTTAATTTCCTTCACTGTGGCTCTTATAGGGCTGTGTTTTGGATATGTGCTGAACACAGGGCTGATAATACAGAAATGTTCCTGTTACTGCTGAGCAGAGCTTGCACAGAGCCAAGACATTTTCTGTTTTCCATACTGCCACGCTGGAAAGGATGTTGGGGGGGTACATGGAGACTGGGAGGAGACACAGCCAGGGCAGGTGACCCAAAGTGACCAAAGGGATATTCGAGACCATACTGACATCATGCTTAGTATATAAAGTGGAAGGAAGAAGGAGGAAGGGGAAATTTGAAGTAATGGCATTTGTCTTCCCAATTCACTGTTAGGTGAGATGGCGCCCTCCTCTTCTGGAAATGGCTGAACATACCTGCCCGTGGGAAGCAGCCAATTAATTCCTTGTTTTTCTTTGCTTGTGTGCTTGGCTTCTGCTTTCGCTATTGAACTGTCTTTATCTCAGCCCCTGAGTTCTCTGGCTTTTACCCTTCAAATTCTCTCCCTGATCTCTCTGATGGGGGAGTGAGCAAGCGGCTGCATGGGGCTTGATTGCTGGCTGGGGTTAAACCATGTCTGTCCTATTTTGGCACCCAATGTGGGGTTCAAAGACTTTGAGATAATGATAGATTTTATTGGGATGTGGCAAACTGAATTTACATCTGATAGTGCTGTTTAGTTAGTAATGTGCAAGCTCCTTTGCTTCCACGGGGCTTGCCTGCCTGACTGTATTGTGCTCGTTATTGGCTGCTTTTCGCTTTCACTGCTGCTGTACTGCTTATCACCTCACTCTATTGTGCCTGGGAACATTTTGATAACAGCCATGGCGATGCGCCTGGGCTGGCAGGTGGCCAGGCACTGCTGCTGTGTTCTGTGCTGCTGTACTGGACAGGCTGGAACTCCAGTGTGAACTTGAGTTGAAGGGACTGTGATGAGTGAGTGAGTCCACAAGAGAGCAGAGATACACATGTAGTCTGTGGAGGACCCCATGCTGGAGCAGGTGGATGCCTGAAGGAGGATGTGACGTGACCCTGTGAGAAGTCCATGCTGGAGCAGGTTTGCTGGTCAGACTTGTGACCCCACAGAGGACCAGGGTGGAGATTGTAATGGATGTGCCTTTAAACTGTTGTAAGCTATGATTTGAGTTGTACGTTTCAGGAATTACTGTAACAGGAACCACCCAACCCAATGGAGGAGAAGCCTTACAAGAAGCAGTTGCAGTGCAGCAGTGACCTGACCTGAGCTGGCTTTGGTACCCAGTAATTCCCCACATACACCACCTCTCCTGTCCTGAGTGACCATAACAGATGGAGCCCAAAGTCATGGACTGTATAGATTCAACAGGCATTTTGTGGACTTTGTGTGGACATTTTGCAGGGGTGCAGGCTAAGGGAACAATATCTGTGTGTTAGATCAAAGAACTGGAAGGGGGGTGTTGGTTAATGAGGTTGCATTGAATAGTGTGGGACCTGAGCATGATGTAAATGATATGGAATATGCTGGTTTCAGCACAGGTAGAGTTAATTTTCTTCATAGTGGCTGGTATGGGGCTGTGTTTTGGATTTGTGCTGAACACAGGGCTGATAATATAGAGATGTTTTTGTTATTGCTAAGCAGGGTTTGAACAGAACCAAGGCCTTTTCTGCTTTTCATGCTGCCACGCTGGAAAGAAAGTTGGGGGGGTGCATTGAAGATTGGGAGGAGACACAGGCAGGACAGGCAACCCCAACTGACCAAAGGGGTATTCCAGACCCTGTGACATCTACTCAGTATATAAAGTGGAAGGAAGAAAGGGGAAGTTGGGGAGGACATTTGGAGTGGTGGCATTTTTTTCTTCATAAGTCACCATTACACATGATGGGGCCCTGCTCTTCTGGAAATGGCTGAACATCTGCCTGCCCATGAGTAGCAATGAATTAGTTCCTTGCTTTTCTTTGCCTGTTTGCTTGGCTTTTGCTTTCCCTGTTAAACTGTCTTCATCTCAACCCCCGAGTTCTCTGGCTTTCACCCTTCCAATTCTCTCCCTAGTCTCACTGGTGGGGGAGTGAGCGAGTGGCTGCATGGGGCTTGATTGCTGACTGGGATTAAGCCACAACAGTCATAGATTGATGTTTCTTTCAACATCAGTTTTAACCACTGACACTGGTGATGATAGATGATGTATACCTTCCCCCATGGCAAGACACTAATTCACAATGCATCTCCTGCCCTCCATTCCTAAGATTGCCCATCACATCCCTTATCTTCTATTCTGCCACTTTTATTTTAAAAACTTGCCCACCCATAACCACTACCGTCACCCACCTACTCTGCGTCAGCTCCCACTATCTCTTGGGACTTCCCAAACACACACAGGCAAAAAACAAACCAACACAGACCTGATGAGTGTTACCAGTCTTCTGTCTCATTTTTCTCCTTGCACTAGAGCATTTTCCAGAGGGCAGGATGGAGCTAAGGACTGTGCCTGAAGAGCCAGCCAAGAAAATATAAATGTTGTGTACCTTAAGGTAGGGTGTCTTTTTAAAAGCTTGTGGCAAGGCTATGGAAGGATAGGATAGGATTGGGGGTGTTATTCTCAGTTTAGCTTCCAAAAAAATATTAAAAATATGATTTTCCAGATTTCTTTTTTTGTGTGTGTGTGTTTTCCTGTACTGCATGAAACCCATATTTGGATTTTGAAATTTTCAGACCTCTCAGCATCCTTGTCACTCACCTTTTTTTCCCTGAATTTGGATATATGGCAAAGTTCCTGTACAACAACGGACCTGCTGAGGGGCAAAACTGTAGCTGGGGAGTCTGTTTTACAGCATGTACCTCTGGGTGCTTCTGAACCTTGTGGCCTCCCTTGTCCTCCCTGCTGCATGGAACTGATCACTTGGGTTTGCAGCTGCACCTGACCTGTGGGATTCTGGATCCAGAAAACAGATGCAGCTTAGTTTGGGGATGTATCTTGTAGTTAGCTCTTTGTTTGGCACCATGGCTTGGGAAGATGGGCCAGGAGATAGTTAAACAAACATCACTTTTGAAGGATGATTTGACATATCCACTTTTGAGAGGGAAGGTCATTCCTGTTCTGTTACTTTCAAAACACCTGACAAAATTTGAGCACGCTAGAACACAAATATATAATGCTAATAAATAGCAACACTATTACTTTTTCTTACTATAGTATTTTTTCTTTCTTATAATGTCTATTATTTTTCAGAGAAGTTTGTCATTGGATTGTTCCTGTTGCCAAAGAATTAAGCTCTATAATTGAGAGCAACTTTGTAAGTGAAGAGTTAATAATCTAAAGCATATATACAGTTGGGAAAAATAACTGCATAGAATAGCCAATCTTGTCACACTTGCTTATATCATCATCTACATAACATCCTTGGAGCAAGAAGGGAGTGTGAAGCCTGGGAAGAAAGGAAGGGATGTGCAGGACAAGAAGCAGAATGGTTTATATCACTCTGAGCTATTATCTTAGGCTGTTACTCACTTCCCTCCCTGAGCTCTTTGAGGCCACCTCAGAGAAATCAGGGAGATGAATTGTCTATTTTATTTGCTTTGGACAAACCCTCTGTAATTATAGCTCAGCTTTTCTGAAGACAATGTATATATAAAAAGATTAACTTGTGGAAAATGAAGCCATGATAAAAACAGCTATTACAAAGTGCTAGAAAACATAGCCATAGCCAAAAAGTGGCACACAGCCACTGACTGTTGGGTGAAGTTTACTCGTACGTTGTTTCTTTGTAACTTGAGTTACAGAAGCGAGGGAAAGTGACACCCTCCGGCATTCTGCTGCCTGTAACATGCAGGGGTGCCAGAGAGGGCACCTGGCAGCAAGGAGCAAAGGCACTTTACTCATGGTGTTGGCAGCCGTGTGGGACAAGCAGGCAGGAATGCACAGGAAACAGCAGCAGCAGAAGACTGCAAGGAGATAAATACTACAGAGGAGTTTAATTTATTGCCACCGTCTTCCAGGGGCTGGAATGAGTTTCCCACGAGCAGGACTCTAGTAGCAGAGCCCCATGTTCAGACCATCCATCCTGGATTAATTGTAG
The DNA here is from genome assembly GCA_013397075.1 of Rhabdornis inornatus. Lineage (NCBI taxonomy): Eukaryota > Metazoa > Chordata > Aves > Passeriformes > Rhabdornithidae > Rhabdornis > Rhabdornis inornatus. The sequence goes on along the minus strand of VWZS01008125.1, from coordinate 2,729,202 downwards.
GGCTGCATGGAGCACCAAGATCATGTGCTATGGAGCTCACCCAGACGTACAAAGCAGAAACCTAGAGTTTATAACTTTCATGTTCATATGCAAGGAAGTTTAGGTCATGAGGTGAAGAGACTTCTGAGCTGTCACATAAAAGTTGCTAAGACAGCCTAGCACCCACAGACTGTGCTTGGATTCTACCTCCCTTGGCAAATTTCACAGCTGACACAAATTAGGGTGTTCTAGAATAAGACATGCCAGATCTCACATTAACAATATACTGTATTACCTATACATAAAAATAGAGAATTTGACAGGCCACTGGGATGTTTCCAGTTCTTGCAATGACCTAGTTTCTGGCTATTCATAAAAGCAGACAATAGCTATTTTAACCTGAAACTTTGGGTTTTGTACTGCACCTAAATAATTAATCAAGGAACAAAAGTTACTATCTAAATATATTAATCTACAAAATTACATTCAGCTATATATGTATATACAAGAGAAATATTACATTTTTGTCTCTGTATTTCAAAAAAATACCCTCAATAACGCTGCAACAGGGGTTGAATAATATTTTTGGCCAGTTTTCTATATAGAGCCAGGGCATCAGATTCTTTGTGAGCGAGAGAATCAAAATCCAACCATGCAGGAATTAATATTGATCTACTTACATACAAATTATGCCCTTATGTAATAATTAAATTAAGTTTTGGGGAGGTATCTATCCCCATGCAAGGCCTGATTTATATATGGGTATGTATGTTAAAAATTATTTAACCTGCTATTTTGCAAATCTGATTTCTGGACATGTTAACTCTGCAGAACTTGTGTGCTCCAAAGGTTTAATGTCCGTATCTAATCCTGATTATTCCTAATCTTAAATCAGAGAAAATCCTCTACTCCTCTCTGTAACACCTGATCTTGATTCCTGGATTAACTTATAAATACTTAATTGCTTATTAACATGAATCATCTCCTTTTTTAAATATATATTTTACATAAAGAGGGCCTCAGCACTGCTCACTCCTAGCATCACTCTCTTATGCTATTACGTCTCTTAGGAATTCTAGATATACTGTAGAAGAAAAGAGCTGGACTCATCTAATTTTTGGACACTTTTCTTCTGCTCCAAATACAGCACAAATACATGGGGAAGCAATGTCAGAGATTTGAGAGGACTTGCACCCACTCAGCACGTACGTCACGGTGCCGATCTTATCCGCCCCGTGCTTCTCTCTCTACAAGTAGGACTTCTCTCTCTGTTCCTAGGACTGTTGTTGGCCATTGGAACTGGTGTCTGTACTGCTAAATTGTCAAAGGAGTCCCTGGAAAAGTCTCGCCCAGGCACACCTCTCCCAAGCAATTCCCAGTCATAGCTAAGGAGCTGTCCAAAGCCAGGAATCATTTCCAATAGGGCATGCATATGGCCACCCTCATCTAGAAACAAGGGTCATTACTGACTGTTGTGTCAGTTAACTAGTTTTTTAATTGATTGACTCATAAGCCAATTCCTTCATGGATTAAATGTGAGTTCATTTCGTTTTGAAGAGCTGGTTATGGCTCCTAGCAGATGTTCCACACTAGAGATAGTAGAAGGAACATCAAGCCTCCCACAGAGTGCTACCTCCATGCAGGTATCACCTCTTTTATGGTATTCACGTGGAAGAATGATCCATATTCATTCGTAAATCAATGGAGAAGAAAGAACAAATAGAAAATGCCATTGCACCAGCACCACTGAACACTGTAGGCAGTTCTGCCTCCTCATCCAGCCCAGAAAGAGTGAAAAAGTATGTCAGGGATAGTCAAAGCTATGAAACTGCTCCTATCTGAAAAGTTCCTAAACACCCAAAGACAGAGCTGGGGGTGAGGAAGAACGCATAATAGATCTCTGTAAAGTCAGGAATAGCACAGAAAAGGTGCACACCAAGAGATTATGAACATCAGTGAAATTGCCGGGCAGCATTTTCAATATAAACAAAAGGAAGGATTACTGCAGACAGCACAAAGGAAACCAGAACTCATTGACACAGGACACTGTAGTAGCCCAAAGTATAAATGAGTTAGAAGACCACCTAAACAAGTTCTTAGAAAGAAAAGTTCACCAAAGGCTGTTAAACACCAAGTCCTGGATACAACTTTGTCTCTAAAACGTCAGTAGACCAGGAGAATATACCAAGCATCACTATATGTTTTACATTCACTTTAGCAAATCATATTGATCATTGCTCGAGACCAGGATGCTGGGCTTTGCATTCAAATTACTAAAATCTTTCTTACTTTTTGTCCAGTCTATAATATAATTATCCGAGTTAATTAATGTTCATTAACTAGAGTTCAAGCATTACTGAAAACCCAAATTGCTCTTATCTAAAAAACTCTTTGGTTTGGATCTTTGGCCTAGTTAAAGTGAAATAACTTTGAGGAAGAATGATAGCAACTCCTCAGATACTGGCCTGCCAGATAGCCAAGATGTGCAATTGAACACATGCTAGGGATAGTTTTAAAAGAACAAAGTTTCCATGCCTGTTGTTAAACGGATATATCATCATTACTATAGATCAGAGCTGGATTAACTTTGGATATACAAAAATAGCTTCAGCAGCTGTGCAAGGTGAGTGTTGACTCTGGAGATTAGTGTCTCACAGCAAGAAGAGATACTCTAACCAGGTCTCTACTCACAGCCCTGTGTCAGAAATCTGTGAAGTCAGTCCGACTAAGCTCATGATTCTCCTCAGTAACAACACTGAAAAAGGTTGACATTTTGTAGCTCTGGACTATATTTCTCCTAAATGAGACCCTTAATAAGTAAATTATGGAAAAATTGGCATCAATATAGCAAGTTCTAGGTACACAAAGTCGCACAAATTTTACTTAATATCCTGACAGATCTTTAAGCTGAGCTGTGAGAAAAAAATTTGCCCTGTTTTTTTCCATCTGTTCATCATCTTCTCTTTTCTTCATATTTTTCCTTCCTTCCTTCAAAATCTAGCAAAGTAGATATGTTTTTGAGCCTGACAAGACAAGAAAAACACTACACTATGAAAAGCTATACATGTGAAAAGCATGGATTTTAGCTTCTTAACCTCCTAAGAATTTGGCAAATAAGCTTGTGCAGATCTGTATTGTCTCTGTAGGATATAAGTTTAAATTAATATTGGTGTCAGCACAACCATGGACTTAGTTAAAGGTCTACACCAGCTCTTGGTCAGCTAGGATTTATGGCCTCGACTTTCTTTTGAAAAAATATGTATGATTGCTGATCCCTCCGCTCATAATGGAGCATCCTGGTATACTGCATTACAATGTATATTAGTAGAAGATACCTTGATGGAAAAAGTAATCTTGTTAAAGGGAAGAGCATCTTAAATATACTCCTATGAAATTTTGATTTCAAAATATTGCATTAAGCCTGTCCTTAGAATGCTAGAAGCTAGTCCTGCAGTTTACTCCATCCTTGAGCTCATTTATATATTAATACCTTAAATAATCATATCAGAAATGTATGTGGGTGCCAAATTATGTGCCCACCGGTGCTGAGGACAATGCTATTTACTATCAGTGTGGAAAACAAAGCAACTGGCATTACTGCCTGAGAGGAAAACTAACAGAGATACAAAAAGGGCAGCAATACAAGCACTATCTTGCAAATGTGCAGACTTCTGAGCATATTGCCTTGACATCCTAAAGACCTCGAATTTCTTTTCCTTTGCATCTCCCTTGAGCACGTGCTATTTCCTCCTCCATTCGTGGTCCATGCTGCACAAACCAGTAGCCATCACTACAGGCTTGTGATGAACTCAACAGCACAGCTGAACCCTCTGAAACACACAGTCAGGAAAGAGCTGCCTGTAAATAGTTTTTCATGTCCTTTTTTGTACCTCAAAGACCAAGGTAAGAAGCCTTCCAAGTGCTGCCTTGTGGATATATGAGTTTCTTGGAGGGGGTTCAGGTGAGACACAATTCAGATGAGGAAGAAAACTCATCCTATTCTTGGTATATAAGACTTGTTTTTCAACACTTTCTCACATAAGTCCAGCTAATTGATAGATTTAGGTGCGGATATAATAACACAGGGTGATTTTTTTTTCTTTTCTGGCTGATCTTTTAAAACTTGCTTTTCATCAGCTCCATTAACAAAAGTTTAACTGACCAACTGCACAAGCCTAGTTTCTGGTGTAATGCAGGGAAAGATGCAAGCAGAATACTTGGGAATTTTGATCATGTGAATTTGAAAGTGACATTCCACACTAAATGAAAAAAAATCAATAAATTTCACCAAATCTCCAACCTTCCCTTCTAAAGTTCAAAAAAATTGAGGAGGGGTTTTTCATTTGTTTTTATGAAGGGGAGCTGATGACCAGTTCCAAGAGTATGCAAAAATGTAATGCTGTAGAAAGGATGAGAAAGCGATTTCACAGATGAAACAGATTATTGGTCACCAATTCCTTTCTTGTTGACATTGGCAATTTGGTAGTTGGAAAGCCTAATTCCTGTAGTATTTTACGGATAAGAGAAACAGTCATTAGGCAACAGCAGGACAAAAAATTTCTTTAACACTCCCTTTGAAGAAAAAATAATTGAAGTTCACTTTGATCAGTGTAATAAATGGAGCGTTGTCTTTAGAGAGAAGGGCTGATATCATTTTTTAGTCCAGATCATCCTCTTCTCTGGAAGCTTGCTCTATCTCTGTCTTTCTTTGACAGAGAAAGTAGAGCCCCCAGCCTTTCCTTACTTACTTCAGTCAGAGTGCTGAATTGTCCAAGGGCTCAGCTGTGGTGGTACCCTAAAGGTCAGGACATAATCTGCAATATAGGTCACATTTACCACATGAAGTCAGCTGAAAAATGGTACTTTGCTCTGTGAAAGTTTCCTTCTAACTACTTTGTTGTCTTTCATACACATAGTAAATGTGTATGTCTCAAGTTCCATTTACTTCGTGCTGTATTATGATTTTGTTTGAAGTTCCAAAAGGACAGGAGAATTGGTCTGCTGCTAGATCTCTCCTGGTTAGGTAAAATTTTTTTGACAAAATAAATTTATTATGTAGTTTGCACATCACTTACATAGTGGCCTGCTGGTTTTTCAAAGAACAGATTTATTTGCTTAGTACCAGTGAAAGTTGGTAGAAGGAGTGTCCAAGTTCATTTAAAACAAAATATAAGTAGGAAAGGGATAAAAGATTATTTAATTTCTTCAAAGTATACTGAAGGATGGCTCTTCACTTGCCTTGCTGAGTCCTGGGGTAGACATGTAGGAAGGTGGAGAGAATAGTAGCATTGTTCAATGGAGTCTCTCAAGAGAAGGGACAATGAGCTTTACACAAAATTTGGACCATGTCAGGAGTGCCTTGGAATGGGGGAGAAAAGAGAAATGAAAGAGCAGCTTCATTTATAGGATTTTTGTTTGCTCCAAGTCTACTTTCTTCTGTGTCAACAAGGATTCAGCAGGAGCATTCATGCAGGAGAGAGCAGGTGACAGGACAGCCAGCTTTGGGAGGGGGCAGTGCTGCCACATCTCCAACCGACATTCCACATACCGCTGCCCACTGAACTCAATTTGTGGTGATGAAGTAATTTGTTAGCAAGATGTCAGTTGCTGTCTCCAATCAGTCTATTTGTTAAAATCATTAAAACGAAACAAAACCACAACTTTGTGATTCTTCCTGCGCTGTTCCCTGCATATATTAAAAGCTCTCAAACACCAGGCTATTCCATTACCCTTTTACAAGTAGGATTTTTATACTTCTTCCATAATGCCTGCAGAAAATATAACAGTTAGATTACTGGTATGCTGTAACTACTGTTAACTTGCTGACTTCTGATACCTTCTTATCAATCTTCATTCTTATTTTGAATTGCAAGCTCTTTACTGAAGTTTTTTTTTTCCTCTCTATTTGCATGAATCCTTAAAAAAATATATGTCAGGTAAGAAAAAAGCAAGCAAGAAAAAGAATTCATCCCACATTCAACCATTCTCTGTTTGCTTCACTCACTTTTTAAGCTCTAGGTCCCTTCCAATAAACAGAAATTACTTGCATGGCTACAGTTCAGCTTTCATAGACTGAGCCTGGAGGGTGAATCAGCAGAGGATGATGCAGGTTCAGTTGAAATTCCCTTCTGTTTTTAACAGTCTTTTTTTTTTCTGACCATAGAGATAATGAAGGGGTAAATGCCTTATCTCCTCCTTTCCTAATTCTTGCTATTTACCCTCTCAAAGTTGCTGACTGATTATTCAAACAAAAAAAAAAAAAAAGAATCCTTTTTACTTCAAACTTCCAGCTGTGTTAGCGTATCTGTTTATTTACATGTTTCCAGATCTGGCTAAGCACAATAGGATGGTTCTACAGAGCTGAATGAGGCTTGTCTCCCCTCATTAAGTGTCAGCTTATAGTTGAGTGGCACAGGGATTTTTAAGGAGAATTAGTCATCCAAACTCAGAAAAGGCTATGAGGAAGTGTTCTGTATGTATATCTATATCTATATCTATATCTATATCTATATCTATATCTATATCTATATCTATATCTATATCTATATCTATATCTATATCTATATCTATATCTATATCTATATCTATATCTATATCTATATCTATATCTATAGTAAGGAGTTACAGAAAATTCCTTGTTGTGGTTTGGTATCCATTTAATTTTCCTCTGAGGGTTCCGCTATTAACTTTTAAGTAACATATGTAGCATGTCACCAAGCTGTAGTGCATGAATCCCAGCATTTGTCACCAATATTAAGAAAATGGAATGTTGAGGGAGGGTTGTCTAGGCTTTCTGACTCTTCCTCAGATTGGTAGTTATTTTTTCAGAAAGGCAGTGAGAGTTGTGGTTTACAAATTTTGTGGAAAATTCTTTTCTCTAAAGTTTTTCATTAATAGATGTTTTCATCTTGTGCTGTAAAAAAGGAAAGTGAGGGAATCTTATTCCCATCAGAGAAAGAATTTTTAGCATAATTTTTAGATTAGACTTCCCAAATTCCACTGTACAATTTAGTCTTAATTCCTGTATCCTTAGAGTGAGGTTAATATTTTTGTAAGTACCAAAAATAACTCACTGGAAGTATGCTGAGTGACAAGTAGCACTGCTACATTGTGTAATATGTACAATAAGGAGAGCACTGATCTTACCTGATTATAATCTTCGATCAGTAACCAATAAATAGAAAAGAATTTCTTAAGCCATCAAAAAATTCTTCAGTCATTCAAAGACTCTTGAATTGCTGTCATGAAACACTCCAAATGAACCTTAATTTGAGATGAACTTAGGGCATCGAATTTACTTACTTTTAGTAAGTAAATATATATGTATCTATTATATTACACTTAATCTATAACTTTGGAATACCTTCCTTTTTTCAAAATTACATTTTACTTCAAAACTGGTTGAATATTTGCCCCAATTTCCTTGATGTAGGATATTTATTTCATGTAATTACGGTGCTGTTCATTCCTGTTCTAGTAAGACATCTTATGTTTGATATATTTGTGTTTGGTGCATTGTAAATTTTACAGTTCTTTTAAATTTATATTGTATGATTAGGGGGATTTACCTCAAATCAGATCATAATCTGAGAGTATCTCAAATAGCTACTGTATGTTGACTTAGTAAATCAGTGGTGTAGAAGTTACAACAAAATATGTAAACATATGTACATACATTTTTTTTTAAACTGAAAGGTGGTGAAAGCTGAGGAAACTTGTGCTTATTTTATCAGGTCAGATCTGTGATTCCCTTTGACTTAATGCAAAGCTGAACACTTCCTTAAATGTAAAATTCTACACACAACGTTCTCAGATGTTTTCTCAGAGAAGCTTTCAAAGTTGATGTTTTATTTACTCAGATCTCCATGATCCATAGTAAATCTTTAAAAGTTCAGTTGTTTCAGCTTTGCTAATGGCCTAATTAACCTCCATGTTTGTATAATCTAATTCAATTTACTTATATTTTTAATGTTTTACTTTATAAGAAAAATAGTCTAATGAATAGGCTACTAAGCTGAAATTAAAGTGATAGCAGCTTGCTTTTCAACTCAATCATATAGCCATCAGCAATAACAAGAAAATAAATTATTTTAGTCTGTGTCGCCTATCTGTAAAATTAGAACACTTCTATTTCTTTCATGGTTGTCATAAGAAATAGAATTCATTAATGGCTATGAGGCTTTCAGATACTGGGATGAAAAACATACAGATGCACATACAGTGGTAAACAAAACAGTGACAGAAGATGGGTCTGAACATAGGAACCTACTCATCTGCATAAACATTGAACCAGTTAGGGTTTTTTCTCAGCAATGCAGGGCACAACTCACAAGTTGTAAAGAGGAGGCACCATTTCCAATTTTGAGGTTGTACCTGGCCCCTATTTGAAATTTAGAGAGTTTAATAATACTGACCTTGGCTACCCCAAGTCAACCAGCCAAGAAGCAGAGAGAGACATGGAGCCAATTAATCTTTAGATGCACTTTCTCTGTGCCCATAGCTGATGAGTACATTTCCTGGTGATAAAATCAGATCTGCATGCCGTGATACACAGTGTATTACTGTTTTATGTGAGCAGATTTGAGGAAGGAAACATTTCCCACTCCACAACAATCACTTTTTTGAAAACCCTCTGGTGTGCACATTGCAGAGGCTCAGAAGACAAAGGATTTTCCAATTTTTCTTTATTTTTAATTGAGAGACAGAGAACAAGATTGACCACACTGGTTGCCTTTGCTCCCAAAAATACATTTAAGAGACCTGTCTAAAACCATTGTCTGGATTCAGGAGGCAATTTATTTCTTGGTTGACCAGCTCCAATTTGCACAACGCACTTATCATATCATATTCCACCATAACAAACTCTGCTTGGAATTACTCAAATATTTGACCAAGTGAGTTCGTGTCCTAAGTTAAGAAGAGCTGGAGTTTTTTCAGTTTCCTTAATTTTGACATTACATCACCGAAGCACTGACCTTGCAAACTGTTCCACCCAAGTGAGCCCATGCAGCTCTGTACAGCTCCAGCTGAATTGCAGATATAGGTTTCACCTAGGTTAGCATTTTTTACCATAACTTATGTGATATCTTTTACATGACTTGCCTTATTTCACAGGATTCTTATTTCACAGAATCATAGAGCCACTGAGGAAAGAACCTCTGGAGATCATCCAATCCTCCTGTGCTCAAAATAAGGTCTCCTACAGCAGGGTGTTCAGGGCTGGGTCCAGTCAAAATTTAATTATCTCTAAGGATGGAGATTCCACAACCTCGCTGGACAACCTATGTCAGCATTTTATAATCTTCAAAGTGTGTTTAAGTGGAATTTCCAATATTTCTGCTTGCGTTCATTGCCTCTTGTGTTTTCACTGAGCATCACCAAGAAGAACTTGGCTCTGTCTTCTCTCATTCTCCCCATTAGGTATTTTTTATACTCATTGATCAGGTTCCCTCTGAGCCTTCTGTTCTACAGGCTAAACAGTTCCAGCTCTCTCAGCCTCTTCTCACATGGCAGATGCTCTAATCCCTTAATCATCTATGTGGCCCAGGACTTACTCCAGCATATCTTTCCTGTTCAGTTTGACGTCAGCCAGAGCTCCCATCTCATTTACTGCCATGACGCTTGCCATCTAGGCAGCCTCCAGCATTTGCTGGTGCATGGAATTGCTCTTCCCTAGGTGCAAAACTTGTCTCTTTTCCTGGTTGAACTTAGAGGATGCCTCTCAACCCATTGCTCCAGCCGATCCAGGTCCAACTGAATGGCACTGTGACTGTCTGATCTATCAATCACTTCTTGCAGTTTTGCAGTTGAGCAGAGAAATGTTGTTATTACTTATTTAGGAATTTCATCTTTAAAAATCCTTTTATTTCTCTAAGACACTTGTTAGTCTTTGTGCAGGTTCTTTCTGGGTTTTGTCTCGTAGAAAGTGTAGAGCAACTCAACTCTCTCCCTGCAAAAAATCCACGTCAAAGCTACCATGACTTTTAAAGAAAAAAGAGATATTTTTGTTGGGATTTTTTTCATGTCTGTCCCTTTTTGTAGAATTAATCTCAAGTTTACAACTCCTGTCAATCCTGGGATACACTCCTAGAATGTACTGTTCTTCAAACAAGATTGTTGCAAGCAATAAATCTGCCTTTAAGGGTCTTTCATTGCCCAGGAAAGCTAACTGATGCAAGTAAATAAAATCTTTGTCTTAGTAAATCACTTTTCAAAAGTAAAACTGAATCTTTATTTAAAGTTCTGCAGGTTCAAAGGAACCTGGTAGAGACCAAGACTTTGGAAGAGGTATTTGTAGCATTTTTTACTTTTTTCTAGAAACAATCAATGTTTTAAGAGAAGCTGGAAAAGGCAAAATCCTTAATTTCTATATGTGGCAGATTCTGAAGCAATGAAGGATATCAGTATGTTTGGAAGGGCACTGCAAGCTCTAAACCAGGTCACATATTTCAAATATGCAGTTAGACAAGATGAGTGTCACTTAATTTCAGAGGATTGTCAGTTTATAATATTTTATTGGTGTAACCTTTGATTATGCAAGGCAAAAACCAAAACAAGTACAAACCGTGCATATGCTGGCAAATATCTTCTGCTTTTTCCAAGAAAGTCTTACCTACTACTTGCTTTGTATGCTGCCACTGAAGACAGTTCAGTTTTCACCTCTCTCATGAATGCTTTATCCCTTTACTTCTTTCCAGGCTTGTTTGTTAGCTTTTCCTCTTTCTTCTGAAGAAAGCAAGCTTGATAGGTTTTGCTAATGATCATGCCCTCTACATAACTATAAAACACGTATAATTAATGATGGAAGCAAAAGGTTAAGTAAACAAAAGGTCATGACAATTGAGGCTGATTTCATTAGACAGCATTGGTATGTTATTGTTCCCAATGCAGAAATCTAGGTTTAAAGATAATGCATTCATTAAACTGGGCTACAGGAAATGATCATTCTTCCAATTCCATTGCGTCACCGGCAACTCTTACTTTAGTTAGAGTCACAAGAAGACACTGCTAACAAATAACCTGAAAATTATATATGAATGTGCTTTCATCAAAATGACTCACATTTTGATTCTTCCACAATTACTCAGTGGGTAAAATTTCCCAGTATGAAAAATCAATCTTATATATCAGGGTGGAAAATTCTCCCCACTGATTTGTGTCATTTCCATTTTCATCTCTTGGTAATAAGAGAGGGACAGGACACTTGGGTCCATGTGTTTTGAAAAAATAATGAGCTAGGATTAGGAAAGGGATACTTTATCACATGAAAACTGAAGCATGGTACTTAAAGAAACAAAAATGGCAACTTTCAGCTCCCTACATTAAGGATATGTTGCTGAAGTACAGATAAATTGCTTGGGAAAAGGACAGTATTTAAAACTAGAAGGTACATGCTTGGCTACTTAATTACGTATTGGTCTATATAAATTGTAGCAGTGGAGGTCCAGAATAATTTCCTTGATACCTCCAGTGCCTGCAGTGGAGTTTTTCTACCAATGGATTTAGCCAATATCACTAAGCCTAATATCTTCAGAGTCTCAGTCAGCTTATGCCAGTGTTCTGTTCCTGAGAAGGAAAAATGTCAGACACCTAGATGTTTTTAATATATTCACAGTTCATTACTGAACTTTTCAGCTGCTCAGTGTCAGTCCTGCCTTCCTTGTTCCCCCATGTTCACCTAAATCTGGCATGCTGTCTTCTCTTCAGTGGCTTCATTAGCCAGCCAAATATTACTGCTACTCACACAGTTGGTCCTTCAGTGACTGTCAAATTTTTGACGCTCCAGTTTCTCTGCCCTCCTTTTCATCATCGGTATTTCTTCCTTGATTGCATGAAGAATCTTTGCCTCTGCTGCCATTCTGTAGCTAACCAATTTGTTCCCTTTATTTTGAGCCTCAGACATGCCTTTGTTATTTTTACTGCAGAATCTGTTGGAAAATGTTGTGAGACCTTTCTGTTTCCACAGAAAGCTGGTTCTCCACTTCCTAGCTCAGCTTTTACGTTGGCCAAGGAGCCCTTCTTTTTCTCCTTTCATTCTGCAATTTTTATTTCTGTCTGTTATCTGTCACCCTTTTTTTTCATTTCTTGCTTTTCTGCAAGAAAAAAACAGGTAGGATTTGTGAGGATTTGTGAGGATCTCCCTTCAATGCTTCCTTCACCATTTACATTTTAACTTGGACTCTGCCTAATTGAAATTTTCCAAATTTCTTCTGAGCAAGTAGAATGGGACTTAAACTATATTGACTTTTAGTCAGAAAAAAAAACCCCAAAATTTATTAAAAAGCCGTGCTTCTATTTCCATTGTCTTTTTTATTTAATTATTTAAAAGGGTATGGAAAATATGAAGGAAGACTGTCCTGTATCAAAGCAGTCTCCATTTGAATCAGTGTCACTTTCAATCAGTTCACCCTTTAGCAATGTGGTTTATTTCTGCAATTAACCTATGGGTGAAATCTGATTGACTGAAACTGAAGTGGCAGAGGTAAGCCAGGAGTAAAACAAAATCTTTTGAGACAATATTTTTGAGCAGTTTAAGCCTTGCTTATCAATTAATGTTTCATTCTTAAAATTCATGAGTAACAATAACAGTGATGCTGCAAATGAAGGATTGGACATTATTATTCTACTTGCATATTATTCTAGTCCAGTGGAAATGCAAAGAAGCTCTTTCTAAATCATGTTAACTTCTCTGCTTGGTTTTTCAATATTCAGTAGAATAGGGAAATGCTGACCTGACTGACTGTAATTAGTTCTTGTGATTGGAGCAATGGTAGATGAAAAAACAAAGTAAATGTATAAGCCAACTGTGGGTTTCCACCCACAGATGCATGAGGCAGGCACTTTCTCACTCTACGCCCCCAACTCCAAGTAATCATTTCCTTTCTTCACCACTCTACACTTTGAAAAATGTTCTGTAATTTTTTTCTACCAGCTAACAATTCAATTTTTTGAGCCTGCAGTTCCCAAAGGAAACTAGTTCAAACTCCTTAAATCAAGCTGCTATAAGGAGCCAGACAGTTTCAGCTGATGAAAACCACATCCAGTGTAATGCAATAAAAACCCACAGACCAGCCTCAGTCATAACATGAAATTTATTCCTAATGTTAAGCTAACATTTTCTTATGGTCGTTACTCTTAAAGGTTACACATATTGATTTAAAAAGCATTAAATATTAATGGTTAACCAAATGCATGTTCCTGAATTCCTAAAACAGTACTTGAACTTGACTGTCGTAATTTTGAAGTAATTGTTTATGTGTGAAGATCTTATGCACTAATTCAGCTTCACCATAAATTCCTCACCCTGCCTCAGACTCTTTGGTATTGCTGTTGATGAGCGTGATATGAAAAGCCCCATATTACTTCTCCTTTTTAAAAAGTGCCATAGCCTCCACTCTGTTAATTTTTCTGAAGAGGAGCATGCTGAAACCTTTATGTTTGAACTGATCCTGAATCCTGGGATCAGAAATAGAACAAACATTTAAAAACTGGTCAAAACCACCACTTTGGGTAATCAGTTGGACACAAGGAGACCTAAGGCCAGTAGGAATCCACACATTAGGACTTGAGTTTGTCCTATGCTAGTTCCCCAGCCACAGCCTGGCACCTATTGTTTTGGCGAAGCCTAGTTGGCACTAAACCACTTCATGGACTATGCACAACCAGTGCTCTGGCATTTGCCCTGGCCATGTTCATTTTGCTAATTCAGATGTGGCCAGAAAGTTTCCATATTCCTGAGCAAGCAAGCCAGCAGTGAGGATCTGGGCACAGGATTTTCCATACATGAAACAAAACATGATAGGGGGAAGAGATAAACTGAGAACAGTAGTCCCTTACACTTAGTTTGGCGGGGCAAAATATTTGTCTTCTTCCTTGATGTAAAACCAATACCTTTGTGACACATACATGACATGCTCATTCCCATTCATAGGAAAGCTCAAGCCAGCGCTTTTTTTGGAGCTCTGTGTGTGGCTTTTGGCCTAAAAAGCAGAAAGCAGAATCTGCGTTCACTGCGGGGGTTCACAGCTTCCTTTGGTTTGGTCTTCCTGATGAATCCATCTCCAGCTGATGTCATGGCAAGTTTCTGGATGGACACAGCTCAATTTCTGCACCAATTTAAACAAGAAGCAAAACATCAGCTTTCAAATTAGTGTATCTGAGCCCCTGAACAAGGACAGAAATGACGGAGCATTTGAAGAAGGCTAAATATCTACTGGCTTAGAATTAAGTGCAGACTTGTAAAGGTGGTAAATACTGGCTTAGAAAAGGTGTGGAGAAGTAACAGTTAAGGTTTGGCTTGGCAGAGCACTCTGAGTGTGCCTGTGTAATACATTTACTTTGCAGCAACTAAATAAATGCTTAAAAAGCCATTTTTGATAAAATGATTTTCTCTGATTACCATATTGAACATTCATGTGCTTAGATATCTCCCTAGGTTTGCAAACGGAACATTCTTGAGAATCTTGCATTAAAATTTAAAGCTTCATAACATGCTGCATAATTTTCACAAGGCCACAAAATAAAGCAGAACAGCATATTTTGGCACAGCTTTTTCAAACAAACTTCTAAAGAAATCACTTCCTTTCTTTGGCCCCACTGGCAAATGCAAATAAAATAGGAGGAAGACTCATGGCAAATAGGGAACTCCTCTGCTACTAACATTTTCATTGGATCATTTAAAAAATTAAAACAAACCCAAAGGCAAAGAAGGAGACTAATGGCTAAAAAGAGGACAGAGATAGCTCTGTAAGCACACACAGCCATCAACAGCTAAGAAACAGTTTGGACCATGAGCACTTCTGGGGGAAAGAAAACAAGATCCTCTCCAGTGTACTTCTAAAGCACATTTCATATCAGTTCTGCTGCCAGCATGCAGAGAACATTTAGCTTTAAAACTGCAGTAACTTCTTTTGGTTGAGTTTTATAGTAGACTTGATGTGGTTTTAAAAAAAATCTGTTAGTCAAATGGAAAAAAGACAAAGACAAATGCAAGACCAGAATGAGAAAAAAAACCCCATAGATTAAGAGGAGGGGTCTTCTGAGATCAGAGCTGTTCCAAGGGGCAAAAAGTTAAGATTGGAAACTGGGGAGCAGAGACAGAGACAGAGACAGAGACTCGCTGCCAAGAGCAGCTCAGTCATATCAGTGTGTCCATTGGTCAGCTTAGCTTAGTCCACAATATGTGAAAATGAGTTAATGAAGATTAGCATTACTGTTGGCTGGAGAGCTGTCACACATATCTTCAGGAAGCAGCAGCATCTCTCCTATTAGTTGTGAGGGGCAAGGACAGGGGTAGAAAACCACAAGGAAAGCATGGGAAGTTAGTGGGCAAATAGGATAGGTTAAAGAAGGAAGAGGAAAAGGGTCTGGGAATGCAGTGAAGGAGGAAAAAAATATTTAGAAGCATGCCTGCAAAATGTGGGTTGGAATGGCAGGTCAGCCTAGGAAGAAATGCCATGGCTCATGAAAATGCCTAGGACTGTTTGATCTGCAAAGGAAGAAACAAATTTTTCAGCAAGTTCTAGGGGAAACCCTATGAACAAGACCAGTGGAAAAAAGCTGTAAAAAAGAAAAGAAAGTAATAGGAAAAAAAAAGTGCAGTGTTTTCATAGTCTGTTTGCTGTGATTTATTGAAGGAGTTCAATTCTGCTTATGTTCCATATATACTTTGTTTTATACAAACTTGCTATAAAATTAGGTTACATCATACTCTGAAGGCACAGCAAAACAAAGCATGTGAGGGAGTTTCTTTTTCTACCTCAGAAAAAGAAAAAAACAATATAAATACCTCAGCAGAAATATGGGTACCAGAAAAGAACTCTTCCCCATCTATAAGAAATAAATAAAAATTAAGTGAAAAACCAACTTCCGACCACAGTTTGGTTTTGTTTGTTTATTTTTCAGAAAAGATTGAGTAGTCTCAAACTATTAGCCAAATACAAATAAAGTTGTGTTAAGGAAATATAGCTTCGTGCTGGTCTAGATTTATATGTATACACGCACAATGTGTAACAAATTTTAGGTAATAGAGTCAAATATTACGACTCTAGAGAAATATGGATACTTAAAATCTCATCTGTGAAACATGACGCAGCTTTCTATGGCTGTGCCTAGATAAGTCAAAGTGAAACAGTTTGGTCATTTGGTTACTGGAAGACTCCCTCCTGAGCCTTGGAAGCATCTCTCTGTTCCACACGAAACATTTTTGAGCTAAGTAAGGCACAGTATTTGAAGCCTAGAGACGTTCCACAGCTGCTTTAATCACAGGCTAAGATCACACAGCAAAATTCTGTATAAAGCTTTTTCTGTTGAAAGAAAGTTACAAAGCTACGTATGATAAGTATTTTAGTGCTGACTTTGCGCTTACACCAAAAAATGCTAATAAATTCTTGAAAGCCTTACTGTACCCTCTAAAATTGAATCTACAAAGGAAAGCCCATGAGTGGGAAGTTCAAGGCAAGCATACTAATGCCTCGTGATGGAAAATACATGTGAACTGGGCTCACTACAGACTATGTTTTTATCTTGTTTTCTTTAGGAAATGGAATTGCATTTGCTATCCATCTCTTTGTTCTCAGGCAAATTTTGAACCCTTTTCACAGTTTCAGCCCAATTCAACACAAAGGACCCAGAATGTCTGTCATGACGAAAAACAGCAGTCAGGAAAATGAGACTGCTAATTGGTGTCCTGTCCAGATGGAAGACGGTGTGATTTCACCAGTTGCCTATTGTTTGACTCGCCAGTTGGCTAATCCTCAGCAGATGTGCCTGGTGAGGAGCCACACTGCTGAGAACCATCTCCATTTCGCTAGTGCCTGTGGAAAGTGGCGACTACTGGAGCCTATGTAGAGTGGATTGGTAGGAAAAGGATGTGGAACATTGGTCCATAGGTAGCCAACCTTTGTTAGCCTTTCTATTCTTAGAACAATGAACTATATACCCTTGGGTAAAGTTGATGCTGGCTGTATGATAGTATGTAAACTACCACTGGGGTATTCCGTTGGTAAATCAGCTAGAAAGCTAGAAAAGCTAGAAAAATAAAACTTTGGCATTTATAAAGTCTCATATGCCAGTAAAGGAAACCAATCATGGTGCAAAAATNGCCCGCGGGGAGGGCGGCGGGGCAGGTGCGCGGCGGCTGCGGCGGCGTGAGCCAGCGCCGGGGCCGTGTCCGCCCGCCGCCGCCGCCCCTCCTCGCTGGCTGCTACTGCCGCCGCCTTCCCGCCGGCAGCACCGGTTCCCTCTGCCGCCGCAGNTGATGGAAAATACATGTGAACTGGGCTCACTACAGACTATGTTTTTATCTTGTTTTCTTTAGGAAATGGAATTGCATTTGCTATCCATCTCTTTGTTCTCAGGCAAATTTTGAACCCTTTTCACAGTTTCAGCCCAATTCAACACAAAGGACCCAGAATGTCTGTCATGACGAAAAACAGCAGTCAGGAAAATGAGACTGCTAATTGGTGTCCTGTCCAGATGGAAGACGGTGTGATTTCACCAGTTGCCTATTGTTTGACTCGCCAGTTGGCTAATCCTCAGCAGATGTGCCTGGTGAGGAGCCACACTGCTGAGAACCATCTCCATTTCGCTAGTGCCTGTGGAAAGTGGCGACTACTGGAGCCTATGTAGAGTGGATTGGTAGGAAAAGGATGTGGAACATTGGTCCATAGGTAGCCAACCTTTGTTAGCCTTTCTATTCTTAGAACAATGAACTATATACCCTTGGGTAAAGTTGATGCTGGCTGTATGATAGTATGTAAACTACCACTGGGGTATTCCGTTGGTAAATCAGCTAGAAAGCTAGAAAAGCTAGAAAAATAAAACTTTGGCATTTATAAAGTCTCATATGCCAGTAAAGGAAACCAATCATGGTGCAAAAATACTGGGAATGGAGAAGCGCTGGACAAGCCAGTCGTACAGTGGGAATCCTGCCTGCTTTGTGGATGTGGACTGCACACCTGCTGCAGCTCGTTTAAGTGCTGTTAAGACGTGCAAGGTCATCCATACAGGAGCGATGCCCTCGCACCTGACAGCGGCAGATTTGGGGGTGAGCAGCAGCAGAAGAGGACACTGCAACTGGAGAGTCCAGTCCTGGAGGCGGCCACAGGTGCCAAATGGCCTCCATGACGTGCAGCCAAGGAGGCGCCTGGGGAAGGAGGTTGTTGGCTGGATAGGGCGAGCGCGGCGCTCCGGGCTGGCCCCAAGAGCAAGCGGTGCCCGCCCTGGGCGAGCGCCGGCTCCGGCGGGGCCGTCGGGCGGTTCCCGGGGGCGCGGCCGGCCCCGCCC
>VWZS01008125.1:2661760-2707723 GCA_013397075.1 Rhabdornis inornatus | reverse complement strand
AGCCAACTTGGGAAGCTTAACGTTACCTACATGGAATGAAAGTGTGCGGATGAAACCAGCAACTAGCCAAGAACTTGGTATTCGCTGTTTTTAACCACAGGTTCGGTTTATGGAAGGACATTCTGAAAGTGAATATCAAAACAGCAGTGTCATCAGTGAGAATGAAATAATCGCTCGTGGCACAGGGAAGGTTCAGGAAAAAGCAGATATCCATTAACAGCAATGCAGACACAGGCATGGGGTTTTCTCCTTTTTTCCTCTATTTAAAAAAGACAGATTTGGAAAGGTGTGCTGTCTAGATCTCTTTTTTTCTCAATTCACTTTAATGTGCTGCAACATCTCTACTATATGAAAAAAAATTAAAAGCTTTTTTTTAATCACAGAGACAAACATTCATTTTCTGTATTTACACAATGGGTATTTCGAATTCAGTTGCACAACAGAAAACAAATATGCTCCTCTGGTGTGATGTGCAGAGGCTGAAAAAAAAACACAAAACCAACATGATGTGTTTCACATGGGAGGATAACTATTTTAAAAATATACATTCTGCTTCTAAAAATAGAACGAATTGATATGCAGAATGAATTGACCTTCAAATTAAAGGTCAGAGGTGACAAACCAGGACAAAGGTCATACAGCTCATTTTCAAGCGGTTTCTAATTTTTTCATAGTTGAACAAAAGCTTAATTATAGAGAAGAGTATGGACTGTAATATTTAATTAGTCAATTCTAACAGAGAAATAGAGGTATTTTTACACAATTCCCTGTTTTATTGAATGTAGTTCTATTAGGGAATTATTTATGCTGTTACTGGTGCAAAAATGGGTCTGTCTTAAAATATTTAAATACATTTCTTAAGTTAACATTTAATAATCTACAATCTGTACTTAATATTATTGCTTCAGAGATGAGAGGGTCGTGTAGTCATTTTCTGCTTTTTCAGTGATTTTAGCAAAAAAAAAAAAAATCCTGCACATGCTATTGTTTCAATAAAGTTAGATTGCAGGTCCATTCATTTTGGCATTCAGGCACATACTTATTATTTCTAGCAAACCACTTCCCCAAAATCCTGCTTCCAGTCTACAGCATTCTATATGTACATATGCAGTAATTAGATGGACATAATACCTGACTAGTTTAACTAGTATGTGTATGTGATTTTTATTATATGCACTGTCTAAGATTCAGTATTCTAACAATTTGAAGGTATTGGTTCACTTTTTATATCAATAATATCACATTTAGACTAAACCAAGATTTCATAAATATTCTGAAGATATTTCATAAATATTCTATAGGTTGACCATATGCAGTAATGAATAACTACTAGAAATTCAACTGTTAAAATTTGTATACTCATTCACTAATAATTTTGTATCACATATAAGGTTTTTGCTTTTCTTTCTGATACTATATGTCCTGTACCTACTTCAGCTACTGATGTGTACATTGTTTTTAAATTTTCATCTTTTCTTTTAGAGATTGTGACTTTTTAGTTATGTATCACTGATGTTCTTGTTTACTTTTTTTTTTCCTGGTTTGAATTAATGACTTATCTCCACTAAAGTTTATAAAATTTACCATTGCATTATTTTATTTGTTCGGTTGTTTTAAACAATGGCTCAGTCAGAAGCCATTGGCATACAGGACTGATGTCCACTCCAGTTGAAATGGGAAAGATGTGCCCTGTACTATCCACTGCTCTAGGAAAGGGAATACTGGTGTTTAAAATACAGACACTCATCTGCTCTTTAACTTCTACAATGTTTTATTTGATTATTTTAATGGTCAATATCCATATCAGTACTTGATAAGCATATTAAAAAATACAAATGATGATAAAATCCATCATTAGTAGTGCTCTCTAGTACTAATTCAGTAGTTAAAAAAACCCAACAAAAATGAAGAAAGAATATTCTGTGGTTTGTAGGTAAATATCACATGCAAATAAGACAAAAGTTCTGTCCAAAGGAAAAGATATGAGAATGGTGTGTAAATTTTATCAAAACAAGTATTACTGTAAAACATCCCAGAAAGGAGGTCTGAACAAATCATAATAAAGTTGTTATAACAGTAAATAAAAATTATTCATTTTTAAAAATCAAACTTGTAGTGCCGTCACTTTTGAGGGGATGATATTAAAATCCTACTTGGCTGCAGTATTTTTCTAGAAGTTGTAAGTTATACAAATGCTGAATTCAGCTTGTCATAATATTCGTTCTTAATTTGACCTTTAGAAGGTTTTTTTTTAATACTTCATTTGACATTGTTTTGTTTGCAAATAGTTATCAAGTGGGGAAATAAAATCTTACTCTCTATATGTAGTTTCTCACAGAAATAGACAACAAAATAACGCAGTGATCAAGCTCTGAAAAATGTTACTTACCTGTGATTTGAGAACTAGGGCTTTTACAGTTCTTTTCCTTACAAAGTACTAATATGAAGTCATTTAAGAAGTACAAAGAAAAATCCATCTGAAAACATGTAATAAGACCACAAGGTAGTTTTCTCACAGTTTCGTTTGCTGTATAGCAAATCAATGTGTGGCAATTTCAAATGCCCTTGTTAACAGTAAACTGGGAACAAAATACCTTAAATATGTAAGAAGTAGAACAGTAGTGATCCATTATTAAATTGTGTGTTTAAAAAATTCATCTTTGAATCACAAAATCTTGTTTGAAACATGCCTGGTTTACATTGCTTTTTAATGAAATAATTATGATCATTGTTTAGTATATGTATTTTCAGATGCGAACCATAAGAAATTGCAGATTTTACTAAATTAAATACACTAAATATGAGAATTGTATATAAGTAATTTCAATCCTTTAAACAAAAATAATCTTGTTCAGCATATTTTTTGTTATAAATTATTAATGTTTTAAACTAAATAAATGATAAATAATTTTTATTGCTAAAACAGTTGTCAGTATAATAGTAGCATTTAATTTTGAGGAGAAACTCTGATCCTAGAGTTGTCAGACTTTCATTGATTAGCATTCTGATATTGTGGAATTCATTACCCTTTTTATTGCCCAAAAGAATCAGATTCCTAACAATGGTGGAAACACATTTTAACTTTCTTTGTTCCTGTTCTCACTGTAGTCAAATGACATTCTTACACACAATTAAAAGGTACATAACTGGATGTTTGATCTTCAAAAACTTCATTTCCTAAAAACTAAGGTATGCTTAGCTTCTTTTATCAGGAAAAAAGCATATCTGGGCTATTGCCTAGCTGTGTTATTTACTTGAAGCTGTAGTTACCGTCCTTCAGATCAGTGACAAAAGTGAGTGAAATTAGCAAAGAAAAATTAAGTTTTAATTTGCTAGTTGTTTAATTAATTTTCTTAAATTGGCAGTGTAAAAATATTAATTATTAAATATATCACACATGCTTGCTTTCATCTTCAGATGCTAGAAAAATACTGTAATGGTGTATAAACAGAAGTATGAAAGAAAAGCAAAGAAAATGATGGCTAAACAAATAATAAAATTGCAAGAGCTTTCAACTTTATCTACCCTGTAATTACATAAGGACATTAACGCTTGAGTGTACCTTTTCTGGAAATCTGAGTTTTTCTTATTTATGCATTTCAAAATACCTATATTGAACTGAATGAAATGAAAAGGGAAAAAAAGAGTTTAAACAATGAAAACATCTCAGGAGGAAATAATTATTTAGAATTGCACATTGAGGAATCTCATGTAAAACAAGTAAATTCAGAGTGTCAGACAACTCTCATTTGTGATGTTTGAAATCAAAATACTGTGTGCATAATTCTTCTATCAGCCATCAAGAACAGTAATAAGGTCTTTTTTACTGACTAGTTCAAATGACAGCAAAGTTTGTTAATATATCTGACTGGTGTGTGTGTATGTGTATATAGATACATTTTAAAGGCTCATGTTTTATGCTCTTACTATGCTTGGGTTCTGTCCACAGAGTTAAAATGTCTATACTTTGCAGCATTCATCCATTTAAGTCTTCACTCCTGATGAGTTAACTAGAAGAAGGTCCTTTCAACACTGGAATGTTTTCCCCTATTCCTTTGCATCACCATTTTCCTTTTTTGTTATAAAAGAAAGGATTGCTGGGTTTTGTTTTCTTGTTCTTCTACTCTCTAATCATACTTATAGTACCCAGCATCCTTTAAAAAAATACTGCTGGCTTTACTCTGGAAGAAAACAGTCCCCTGGCTACCACTGTGAAAGAAAAAAGTTTAACATATTAATTTTTCTTTTCAACTTATTTTTGGAGGAAAGTGTTTATCTTTCTTAGGTGGAGTAACTATTTATGTCTGCTTTACTTTCTTCCAAACAAACTATGTTTCTAAATCCTTCTACAGCAAACCTGCTTAAGGTATTGAATTTAAAACAATGCATATCTCAAATAATTCCTTTTAAATAGATATAAACTTGCTATTATTTTTTACTGATCTATAAGTTGTCGAAAAATAGGCTACATAAGCTGTTAAATCAGCTGAATTACAGAATGTGCTACTTGTAAGAGAAAGTGGATTACTTTTGTTGGGTGTCTGTCAGTTTGCCTTTAACTGATACTGCACTTTTCATTGTATTTCCTATCCAGCAATAATTCCATATTGTGTTCTCTTACATTATTTTTCATGCCTACTATTGCAGTATCCTTCCAGATGCTATGAATGCCTAGTTAAAATAAGGATTGCTTTCAAAGATAGTGACTTTTTCTCTGAAAACATCTTGCTATGCAGTTCCTCAGCAGCATTTATTTACCTACCTGCAGTTACAAAGTTCATGTAAATGCCAAGGTAGTTCCAGAAGTAAAATACAAAAATACTTTTTTGGTTTGTATAGCATAAGCGGGCACAGGAGAGTTCACTGTGAGCCATTCCAGAGCCCAAACCTGCTTCCAGTTAAATCAGGGGCTGATTTTGTATGTCTTTCAGTAGGATATAGTAAAATACATGCCAGAATAGTTTCTCATTTAAACTGCCTATTTAAATGAGTTCATAGAATTGAAATGCCCAGGCTTTTCTAACTAACACATCTTATACCAAGCTTTAGGTATTGTATCAGGAAACTTTTTGTAAAAACTATAAAAAAATAGATATCCGTATTTTCTGCTTAATAATCTATGTGACCCTCTAGAATATGTGATGCTTAAAAATGTGTTACGAAATGACAATACTGGAAACAAGAAACACGCTGTTTTCTGCTACAGTTTTTAAGAACTGTACTTTCCTCCTTTGAATCCCAACACCACTCCCCCAAATACTTATTTTTAATCCCTCCATAAACTGAAGCAGGCTATGTTCCAAAGCCAAGAACAGATCCTTTACTCTATGCTTGCATATTTCATTATATTGCATAAATAATGCAAGTAAATCTGAAAGGCACAAAAGCCACATAGCCACAGGTTGGCAGAACAAAGAAGCAGATACAAGAGATTGGGCTTCAGTGCTTGAAGCTGTAAAAGCAGAGTTAGGTTTAAAACTAGACAAAAGTCCACACAATCCCAGTGGAAAACTTAGTTACTACAGAAGAAGAGGAACTGAATCAGCTTGCCAGTGTTGTTGCACAGAAAAGACAGATTTTACCACCCCATTTTCCAATTTCTGGTGTTGGAAAGGATTTGGGATATTTGACTGTAAAGGAAAAGAAATTAGAGAAAATTCCTTCTTATTTGTCTTTGTTCGTTCTTCTTCTGACTTTGCTTACTTCTAGTAGGATAGCAAATTTTATTTTTTTATTTTAGTAAGAGAGCAGGATAGCTGTCCAGATTTCTCTTAAATTGGAAAAAAGACGAAACTCAGATTTCTCTAAAAGAGCAGAGAACTGGGCTTATATCTAAACAGGTTGGTACTGCAATTCGTTGTTGGTTTTTGATGGGTTTTAGTTAACGTAGATTATGCAAAAAAACAGTAGAGGGTGACAAGAGGACAGGCTTGTGGCAGGTGAGTTTGTGCCTGCTCCTATCTAATCATCCTTCATTTCTTAAGCAAACTGGACAACCTCATTAACAAGAATACTCCAAAACGAGGTACTTTCCTTAATGATTCATGCCATCTGCAGCCCTTTTTTCCTGTGATATTTTTGTTGACATTCTACGAAATAAGCCAGGCCTTTTTCAGCTAGAGCAAAAGTACACCTTTCATGAAGTTTCATGAAAGTTTCAAGTCACACACATTTGTATGACTGATTGATTTTGTTTAGATTGACACCTAGAATTTAGTATCATTACATACTATGCTCTGCAGTTTTATCAGTCATAACTAAAAGCATTTTTCTGTTGATATTCATAAGTTGGCATTGAGTTACTATTTTGACCATGAAAGAATCCTGGAGAATTATTTTTACTAGCTTTTTTTAAATCATATACAAGGTATGACTTGATCGTTTAATATGTACAATTTAAGCGTAGTAAAGACAACTCACTAGTTCTTAGGTTACCTACTGCAATTAAATATTGATAAAGGAAAAACCACCTTCCAGTATTCTGCAAATCTGTGTCTTTTCCCTCCGTTGTCATCAACTGTGTAGCCTTCATTAGAAAGGGACAGTGCTTTTACTGGTGCTGGGGGGCGGGGGAAAGCAGCACTTGATTTTTTTCTCTTATACCTTGGTTATCTCATTGTGGTTGTGATGAGCTAGGTAAGTCTCAAACAGTAGGTTTACAGGTCACTTCATAAAGTCAGTGCCCTGGCATTTTATGGCCTCCTAATGAGCCGTTAAACTGGAGATGAGGTAATTAAATACGGTATTCTGCGACAGTGTACTCGGTACTGACTCCAGCTCTCTGATTTTAGGTTCCTCAGAAGACGATGAGGTCATTCAAGAAGGTCTCCTCAGGCTCAGGTCAGTCTTCTCTACAGCGTCTTACGTGGCTGACTTTATCTGTAAAACTGAGGTACTTCAGCACTTCTGTCCCACTGACTCTCATGAATGTAATCATTGGGTGGGACGGGAAAGAATCGCAAATTTGTGCACAGGCTTCAGAGTTCTTGTTGGATGCAGTCCTGAGTATTCTGCTTCTGTGAGAAAAATAAACAATTACATAAGGAAAGTTTATTTACAATAATCCGATGTCACATACCTGTTGCAAATGATGGGAGTACCACGGGTTTGTATGAGCGCTGCGGGACCACCACCCCGGCAGACGCGCCGGTGGGCGGACGCACTTCAGTCATTGACTAAAATTTATACGCTCGTGGAGTTATTTCCGTGCCGCTGTCACGCTACAGCCACGCACCTCCTGCGATCGCGACGTCTTAGCAGTTCCGCCCGTCCAGCCCCCCTGCCCAGCCCCTCTGCCCGCCCGTCCAGCCCCCCTGCCCGCCTGTCTAGCCCCCCTGCCCAGCCCCTTTGCCCGCCAGTCCAGCCCCTGCCCGGGCGCCCTCCGTGCAGGCCGGGGCGCGGAGGTCCCCGCGGAGCGGCGCTGCGCCCCCGAGGGAGGGACGCGCGTCCCGGGGACCCCCTGAGCCGCCCGCACTACGGGACACGCTCCCTGCAGCGCTGGGAGGCCTGGGGCGGGCAGTGGCAGGCGCTGGGTGTTGCCTGTGTGGTGGGGCGGGAGGAGCTGCCGTGTCACCGCCGGGCTGCCGCAGGCCAGAGCGTCTAGGCACTTGCCCGTCGGGGAGGATGCGCTCCTTGCTGGGACACCGCGTAGGTCGCGGTGCGGCTGTCCCGCTCCCGGCTGGAGGGAAAGCGCCCGAGGCGCGGACCCTCCCGCTCATCGGCCTGCGCATGCCGAGCGGGAGGCGGAGCGGTGACACCGGGCCGTGCGGCCGGTCCCTCTGCGAGGGTCGGTCTTGACTGAGGGGCGTTAGCCCTTGTCAGACGGTCTCCCGCGACGACTTCCAGAGCCTCCTTAAATCCCCCGGGGAAGCGGCCGCTATCAGTTGCAAATCCGCAGCTGAGAGACGGTTAATGTACGTGAGACCACATCCTGCATCCGAGCTCTCCGAGTGAGTGCCTCCCGCATCCTCCTGCCCGCGGATCCCGCGCGGAGTCCCACTGATTGACAGTACTTTTGGGAGTCCCCCGGCACGGCCAGCAGAGATGCACGGGCGGCAGGGCGGGCCGTTTCAACATAAAGTGTTCGCAAAGCTCATGTTTGAAACCGCGCTCTGACCCCAGCTCGAGCAGCGGCGCCTGCGAACCTCGGCGAGGGCTGCCCCGTTCCCTGACGGATCAGGGGCGGGCTCCAGGCATCCGGGAGCGTCCGCCTTGGGTGTGACGGGGAAGCTAAAAAACCGAGCTGCTGTGGCGGGCGGGAGTGAGGGTAGAGGTAATCTGTGCGGCCTGAAACTGCATTTCGCGAACAGAACCGCGGTTCGGGACGGGCGCGATGCGAAGGCGTCTCTATAGAGCCTGTAACTTCATACCCCGCAGTTGCACGTCGGGCAAATCCCGTGCCTGCTCGACCTGAGCCGTGGCAGCGTGCAGTTGGGCGGCTGCTGTTTTTGTTTAAAATAAAAAAAAATTAAAAATTACAAATTGCATATTTTCTACTATTAATGCTCGCGATTTAAAAGCGAGGGTAACAAGCCCGACCAGGGGAACTGACGGTGTCCTGAGCGCGTCCGACCCCGCTCTCCCAAAGGTGCGGGAAGGCGCGCCGCCACGTCCCCGCTGGGAAGGAGCCGCATTTTCTGCGAAGTGTTAAACAATAGCCCGAGGGCAAAGCCCGGCTTTAGGGGAGGGTTGCGGGGACAGACCCGCCGCCTCCCGGGCCCTGACAGAGCGCGATCGCTGGACGGGTGGCGGACGCGCAGCGGTGGGAAGCGGCTTCGCTCCCCCCGAGCGGCACGGCCCGCCGGGCCGCTGGCCACCCCTGCTGTGCCGCTGGCCCCCCCCACCCTCGACCCGGGCGCTGCGCGGCGGCGGAAAGGGAAAGCGGCTTTGGCGCCCAAAATGTAGGTGAGAGGGTTTTGGCGGGAACAGCTGCGCACCAGCGGCCGTAGGAGCGGCGGGAAAGACCCCCCCTCGGACCACACATCTAGGAAGAGCCGGTTTCGCTGGAGACCGTGCAGAAAAAACACGACGGGTATCCCATTCGGTGCAACATCGGCGGGGCGGCGCCGAGCAGCCCAGCCCGGGCAGCGGAGGAGAGGGGGCCGGGGCGCCGCGGCGCCGTCCCTGCCCCTCCTGCCTGCCCGTCGCCGAGAAGCGCTGCCCGTGCTTTGAAATGGGAAATGGTAGCAGCACCCCGAGCTCTGCTTTCAAGTGTAAAACACTCGTTTTGTTTCAAATGCACGCGTTTGTTTGGATTTTTGTGCTTTCAATCCGTCGTTTGTTTGGATTTTTGTGCTTTTTTTCCTTGTTTTCTTTATTTTTGTTTTGTTTTGTTTTGTTTTGTTGTTTTTGAGGCGGGGGTCTTTTTGGAGAAGGCGAGTAGTGTATTTGAGTGGGGGAGGGAGTTGTGTTTTTGTCTTATGGTTTTGTTTAGGGCAATAGAAGATACCGAAGTTATGACTTTAAAAGCTTTAGGAAGGTGACAAATAGGAAACCCAACACCACTGGTTTTGGTTACATAGTTTCAAGAGAGCTCTTGCTGTGCATGTAGAAAGACAATGATTCCAGCTTCCTATAATTGTCTTTACCAAAATTAGCATCTGTTTAGCGAAATGTAAGGATAGAAATAGATTTCTTTAAAAAAATATATGTAAACTATTACCATTAAACTAATTTTTACACGAACTGGCTTGTTCCGTAGGGTTTTTTTTTCTAACCTCTTCCCCTTTCCTTTCAGGATGAATTTTGGAAGGGTGTTGGTTGGGGTTCCTTTTTTTTTTTTCCGTTTTAATTTTTTTTCTTTTACCCGGAGAGTTCCCAGCTGGCAACAGCTCTCTACCTTCCACAAAACTTGAAAGGCTGATGTCCCTTGCAGGAAATGAATGAGTCGATAACATCTGACACCAGTGACCAGTCCAGTGACCCCAACCTTAATTCCACTAATACTGGAGGCCTGAAAATCTCAGTAAAGACACATTGCGAAGCCTACCCCCCTCCATTTTATAAAATTTGCACTTATTTTGCAACTTAAGAAAAACTTAGCAACCAATATATTTACATTCATTTATTCACGTGGTTTTGTAGTCTTTCATTTATTCATCGAAGAACATATAGTGAATTTTATTTTCACTGAAATTTGCTAACAAGACATTTTGTCCATTTAATGAACTCAATGAACTTTAATGAAACTTGTGTCTGTTTAAGCAATATTCTAGCCTCTAAGGAGTTTTTTAATACCGAATATCGGCAAAATAAATAAATATTTTAAAATAAAGACTTTCAAAACTTTATTAAACAGGTATTTTCTGTCTTTTCGAGGGGAGGGGCAGATGAATCTTCTCTTTCATAAATGTGCCATTCTGCCACAAGGTATATAGTCTTGGGTAGTTCAAGTAAGAGTGTAAGTATTGTTTTCTTCCGGTAACCTTAATTTCTTGTTCATAACTGAAGTTTCACGTGTATCAAAATCTCGTACATTTATTATATATTAGCTATCACCCGGGTCATAAGATCCAAGCATATAAAATTACTGGAGATTTAATATTGTAAAATAATCGCTACTGTAAGGGGGGAAAGGAGGTTATGAGCCAAAAGCAGTGGTATGTTGCACGAATGCGTAAGGCAGGTCAGTGTAGGAAGTCGACCTGACTGTTGAAATAACCTATAGGAAATTTACGGTTGAAGACTGCAAAGGAATTTCAGGATTTAAAGCTTCTGCTCCACTTGCCAGGGTGCTTGTATTTGTACACTCTTGCCCACCCTCGCCTTTTTCTTGCAAACGATCACATGGAGCCTCCACCTTGGTGTTTCACACAGAAATGAGGCGCTAGCAGGGGAATTGACGCTTTCCTGGAAGGCAACAAAAGGAGTAAACAGGCCCATGGGGGCAAAGGCGTTCCCCTTAATTGGGCAGACTGATCGACGCCACTTCCCAAACAACAGCAAGTGCTTTGCAAATGCATAAGCCCCTTGCATTCAGGTTCTGCACGGATCAGTTTGTTGCCTTGGCTTTTGTTTGTGTGTCCTTGGGATAAGAGAGGATGCTGGGGGAGGAGAGGGGAGATTAAAAAGAAAGTCAGAGTCCAGGTTTTTACGAGATATGGGCAACGTTTAAAGCACACACACACACNGCTAAAGGAGATGAACAGATGGAAAGAAAAACTAATTCTCTCCTAATTGTTCGGGTTTGTTCCACGTTTATAAAGTATTATTTTAAAAGCGTTTGGCCGTGCGTAGAGCAGCGGGAAGGGCCGGAGGGCAGGGCCATAGCTGTGTACCTGTGAGCGCGGAAGGGGAGTGCCTTTGCAAAGGGGCTGTTACCAAGCCCGTTACACATCACACATTTCTTCTCCGAATTTGATCCCCCCTCCCGCTGGCAGTGAAGACTTAAAACAGCAGTCCCCGGGCACTGTTATTTCTCCCCTTCTCCCCTCTTTGTCCTCTTCCCCCTAGGCTTTTTTTTTTTTTTTTTTTTTTTTTTTTTCCGCCTTTTCTCCCTCTATCCCCCTCCTTTTTTTTTTCCTCCGCCCTCTTCTCCACTAAATCCCTCTCTCTGTCAGTCCTCTCCCAACTGCTGGTTGAGGTTCACTCCAATTCTCGGCTTGAAAACTGGGCTCTTATTTAGGAAGTCATTAATCACATCCCCTCCCCCGGAAAGAGATGGCGGAGAAACCTGTGAAGTACAATTCCTCGCCCCATCCCCCCTCCAGAAATGTTGTGAAACGCTAGATCTCCGCACATTCTGGGGCATATTAAGGTGATACCGCGTTTCCGGCGCGCTTTTAGTTTGAATGCGAAATTGGTGACGATCCAGTTGCGCATCTGCCCGCGTTATGCGCAGAGGGTGCCACAGACGATTCCCGGCTCTCGCCCTGCGTGTTTGCACACACGTGTGTCCCCTCGTCCGTGTGTGCTTACACATGTCCCCCCGTCCGTGTTTGCACACACGTGTGTCCCCATCCATGTGTGCACACACGTGTGTCCCCCCATCCGTGTCTGCACACACGTGTGTCCCCATCCATGTGTGCTCAAACGTGTGTCCCCCATCCATGTGTGCACACACGCGTGTCCCCATCCATGTGTGCTCACACGTGTGTCCCCATCCATGTGTGCTCACACGTGTGTCCCCATCCATGTGTGCACACACGTGTGTCCCCCCCGTCCATGTGTGCTCATACGTGTGTCCCCTCGTCCGTGTGTGCTCACATGTGTCCACCCGTCCGTGTGTGCACACACGTGTGTCC
This sequence comes from Rhabdornis inornatus, assembly GCA_013397075.1. NCBI lineage: Eukaryota > Metazoa > Chordata > Aves > Passeriformes > Rhabdornithidae > Rhabdornis > Rhabdornis inornatus. The sequence goes on along the minus strand of VWZS01008125.1, from coordinate 2,695,481 downwards.
CCCCCGTCCATGTGTGCTCATACGTGTGTCCCCCATCCGTGTGTGCTCACACGTGTGTCCCCCGTCCGGGAGCATCTCGTCTCGGTGTGCGTACGCGGAGCCCGCCTGCGGTGGGCACAGATACGCCACAATCTCCTCCGCACGGCCGCCCCTGCGTGCAGCTGTTGTTCAGCGGGCTGTATCTGGAAACACACGGATTTCTGCATGCACGGGAGGGCAGAAACCCCAGAATAATACGTCATCTCGATTTCCCGTAAAGAAGCGTGCAGATTAGCCGTCTGAAAAGGAAGGGGTAAAAAAAAGGAAAAAAAAAAAAAAAAGCGCCGTGTTGGAAATTTCTTGTTCATTCATAAATTATTTTGGTGTGTCAGGCTACTTGAAATGGCGATTGGCTGCTCCTGCCTCCTGCCAACCCCTTAAGGATCCGATGCGAAATTAGTAGCAAGAAAGCATGTAATTGACCGAGTCACGTGTGCGCAGGGGGCCAGAAACGGAGCGAGAGAGACGGGAAAAATCAAAAGAGGGAAAGCACATTAGACCATGCGAGCTAAATTTGCGATCGTTCAAAATCAGGATGTTAGATTAATGCAGAAGACCACTTCGATCCACAGGGAAAGTTTTCATCTCACGAGTTTGGAGCAGAGGGCCCGTGGGGCAACATGGCCGAAGGTTAATTTTCTTTTTCTATTGTTTTACTATGATTTTCGCTCGCTCGCTCTCTCCCCCTCTCCCCCCTCCCCCCACCCCTTTTTAACCCAACTATGCATTACCCTTTTTTAGCAGCTCGCGCAAGGGGGCTTTCTCCAAACCCATTGTTACCCAGCTCAGAAACTGTTCCGTACCGCCCACACCGATTCACAACTTGAAAAGCTTTCAGGGGGCTATTGTTTGAATTGTTCCTGTTTGATTAAGCACAGTTGCAGTGGTGGGATGAGAAAACGGCCGTACACCTGTCCCAACTTTAATCGAAAGTTTATTCCAAGGAGGGATGGATACACGTTGGAAAATAGTGGTTTCCGCGCTGCATATGCAATAACCAGTTGTGCAATCTGCCCAATTTTGCTTATTCTCTCTCCTCCACCCCTCCTCGGCCGGCCTCCCCCCTCGCCCCCCCGGTCCTGCGCCTTGCGAGGAGAAACTAATTGGGCTGAGAATTTCTGTTGAGAAATGGGATCGGTCTTAAACCAGCAATATTCAAGTAAAGTATCGCGTTCCGTGCTGTAATGTGGCTGAAAGATGGAGTTAAATGGAAAAATACACGTATGTACAGAAACGTGGGCTGCCCTGGGCTCGGAGAGAGGGAGAGCCTCCGTGCGCAGTGTTTCCTCTCTGTAACCTCCGGTGATTTTATTTTTTTACGTATTTTGGGGAGAAGGTTGTTTATTTTAGGATTTAGGAAAAATACGCACTTTTCACCGTTTGCTTTTGTTTTGTTCGCCCCCCTGTTTCTGTTTTTTTTTTTCCCCGTTCCGTTTGTAGTAACTCCTTTATACAGCGGCAAAAGGATGTTACCAGAATTTAACTCTTTGCTTTGCATCTTGTCCCTCTCTTCGTTTCTTTTTCTCCCCCCTTCCCCCCCACACCCCTACATCCCCCGCCTTTCCCTCTTCCTCAGCAGGGGCGAGTAAAGGTGGAGACGAACCCGGGAAGTTGCCGGAGCAGGAAGAAGAAGAGGAATCCCAGGTTTTGCACGGGACCGGCCATTGCAAATGGTTCAATGTGAGAATGGGATTCGGGTTCATCTCCATGAGCAACCGAGAGGGAAGCCCCTTGGAGTCTCCAGTTGATGTCTTTGTACACCAAGTAAGACCCGTTTTTGTCTTCTATCTCAGCCTGCCACATTTGGTTGAGCTCAGTGGGACTCCGGTTTTATGTGAAGAGAAGTAACCTATTTTTCTAGGTATTTAAGTACATCTGTAGTTAAAGAGTTGCCTTAGGTAGGGGTTTTGTTGGCAGTGTACAATTTGAGTAAATAAGGTCGTTAGATTGTGCTTAGTCTCTGTGGCTGGTGATTTGTGTAAGAGTATAATGTTTCTTCGTATCTTCCTCCTTGGTTAGAAAAGTCTCCTGTGGTTTTTATTTATTTTCAAATGTCACACTTTTTAACAAGGTTTATCATTTGTCACTAGACTGATCAGGAGCAGATATGCCTCTCCTTGGAAACTGTTTAAAATTAAGCTGGGAAAAGGATAAATAAATGTCGGATTTCATTCAGATAACATTTGAGTACAGTTTTAAACGGTTTACTTGTAAACCTCGAATTACTCTTTAAAAGCTCATCTGAGATTAGTTAGTGAAATTAAGACATAATTATAGTGTTATTTTGCAGTAATTCAGACCTGAGAGTGTCCCTGTGGTGATACTCTGAAGCGTGTATGTGGTTTGGTTGGTTGATTTTTAATTATTCCTTTCTAGGGAGAAAAAAAAAAAGTAATGATTAAGTATTCAGACCAAAAGCACTGTCTCTGTAAGGGTGTTGGGGAGACAAGGGGTGTATGGTCCGTGTTTTTAATTTTAAGCACAGCAGCATTGATGGTTTCATGTTTTGAACGTGGAAACTGGTATGAATGCCTTCATGTGAAAGAGTTACAGATGCAAAATAGGTGCAAAATAATAAGAGAACTTTTCAAGACCTGTACTGTGGTTTGTGAAGAAGACCTTCTTTGGTCCCTCTGTAAGTCTCCAGTTGCAGTAATGCTGTTTTGAATTTCACCCATCTCCTCCGTGATTAGAGCAGAGAGGTATCAGGTAGAGAGACCATTTTGGGGTTGGCTAGGGCCATGTTAGAGAGGCAAAAGGCATCTTTTTACGTGGCTGTCCATTTTCTATGACGTTTGCAATGACGGTGGAGGGGGTGTTCCATGATTGTATAGTGGCTACCTTTTAATGTTGCTCTTGGTGGCCCTGCTTTATTCTGCAGTAACTTTATCAGGCTCTTTTAAAGCATGTACCTTTGATTAGGTTAGTAAAAAGGTGACTGAAACTTCTAAAGAAACTGCTGCTGTGGCCTGTTGCCTTGCAGTGCAGGGTGGGGTGGATTTCTGGTCTTGCTGCCTTACATGTGCCCTTGTACCTAAGGGCCTGCACTTCAGTGGAGCTGCTTGCATTTGAAATTATGTACAAAGCGTAGAATCCAGTAGTGAACTCGCTAAATTCCTACACTTCCTTCTTTGTACTGGCATATAAACTGCCCCCTCTTTGCTGCTGCTTTTTCTCTTTGGAACTGGATGAATGAAACACTTACCAAAGAAGGAGCAGTCTTCCTCCTTTTCCACTTTTCTTCCCTTCTTTGTATCTTAAGTCACGAAGTTGCTCTTTACAGTTATATAAATTTGCTTTTAAAGATAAAACCCCCTCTTTCTTAATGTAATTTTGTGTTAATGTATGTAATTTTTTTGCTTCCTGAATAGTAGAAGACAAATATTTGAAACATAGCAGTGCTGTTAATAAAAAACACATTTGGAAACAAAGATATTCTTAGAGCTGTGGAAATAGAGAAGTATTGAACTGCATGATAACCTGATACATTTAAGTAATACTAGACAAGGTTTTTGGTTTCATAATGGAAAGTAGTCATAGAAAATAATAAAGTAGTAGTAAATTTGGAAGTCTCTTTTGAGTTGTGTCCCCTAAAGGAGGGGAAGAGAAGGAAATGTTAGACAGGTTCGTTTATTACAGCTTAATAATCTACAACTTATCCATACCCTTGGGTTTCTAAGATAATCACAGTGTAAAATGCAGTGAAAAATGCCATGTTTCATTGCATGTTAACTGTGTGCCTCAGTCATTTTGAGTTTACTTAGAGATATGTCTTACTGAGTGAAGTTATTATTAGTATTATGCAGTGAATTTGCTCTTGCAGCAAAGAAAGTATGTTTTTCGTAATTTTCATTCTGATGAAATCTAAGGTTTATATATATAAACTTCATGTTGACATGAGTCTTCTTTTGGTCAGTTTTCTGTGTAATGTAACAGAGAAAACTACTATCTATTGTGTTTCAGAGTACACTTTAGATAATTGATTTTGCTGCATAGAATGCTTTGTTACCTAACTAGCTGACCAGTTCTAGCAGTAGCAGCCAGAGCATAAAAATGTCTTCAAATCTGTAATGTTATTTAGCACTGCTGCTTGTACAACGCAGTCTGTTGCCTGAGCAGTGACTGGAGCTTATTCCTATTCATTTCATTAATTTGAGAAAATTTGTCATGTGAAGGATGCTTTTCAAGGCAAAAATGTTAGTTTAATAATCTGCTGAAACAAAATACTACTGTTCAAAACTGCTTTGAAAACACTTCATCATTTAAGTGTGTGCAGGTAGTGTTGGGTGCATTAATTCGCTCATTCTGCGGTATTTGTAGCTACTAGTATAATTTTATAGAATTAGGCAGTCTGAGCAGGGAAGAGAAGCTTCTAGTTTACTTAGTCAAAGTCTTGTCAAAGCTAGCTTGAGCCCTGCAACAGTATTTTTACTTTCATATCTTACCCTTTCTTAGTGAGGTTATGCCCAGTTTATGAGATCGTGCTATGAGCAAAAACTTACTGTATGTCAAGTCAAAATTCCTGTAATATTTTAAGCTCATTATACCTAGACTTTTGAGCTTGCAATGAATAGTTTTGCTTTCTTCTTGGAGTTCTCCCTTAGCTATGTGTGGATTATAGTCACATTTTTCTAAAGTCAGTGCTTTGCTAATTGTATATATTGATAAATTTTTAGAGGACCATGCTTTTGTTTGTACTTTTCTTCCCCTTCATCCAATGAAAGTCCTGTTCATGAAACAGCTGCAGTATTGAGTTTTTAACCCTGCCTTTTAAGTCCCTCCTTTGGTGTTAATCATTTTGATTGATCTCCTCTGAGCTACCTTCAGACTGTTGTTACCCTTCTGGTAATGAAGTACCTAGAGCTGGATGCATTATTCAAGGTAGAAACACGTCAGCCATTATATATGTGCATCTGTGTGTCTCCAGTGTAATTTGGTACACTTGCACACGTCCACAGTCTTTTCCTTTTTAGCTCTATTCTGATACAGCTTATATCTTTAAGTCTTGTGTTTGAGTCATTCAGGGTCATATAAAAATTATGAGTCCTGAAAACGATTTGATTTTTTGAACGGAAGCCATGCTCAGTGCATCAATGTGCCAAGCCAACTCTGTTTCTTCTGAAAAAAAATGGAAGAGTAGCAACGATAGTCCTTTGTAACATTTTTATTTCACAGGAATGTGCACCTTACTGAATTTAGCTCGATATTGTCATATGTTCTCTTTATAAGTTACCATGGAATGAATAATACAGCTTGTTTCTCTTTTGTGATGTGAATTCTGGACCTAGTTATGTGTGAGTGGCCCTTATTAAATTTTAGAAGAAGATCTATTTGTGAAAGGGTAAAGCAGACTGGAGAGGTGAAGTGAGGGAAGCCTTTTGTGGTGCACATGAATAAAGGTCTTCAGTGCAAAGAACTCAGAAGAGCTGAAGTTCTCATAGAATCAGAAAAGGATGATGTTTTTAAAATTTTTTTGCACATTCAAAATTAGACACAAATATGTACTACTCGTTTTAGATGCTGGCAGTGAGGCAACAATGCTGTATATTCTTTTTCACACACACTTTGTACAGACTAAATTAGAAACAAGTCTCTTTTCCTTAGTGTGAAGTGCGGATGTTAAAGATGATAATGAACTGTAGAGTGCTGAATGTAAACAGATGCAATTAAATGCATGTTTGTGAGTATTGAGGGTTAAAAATTGATGTCTGTTTCTCAACAATGTGATTTTTCAGAATGGGATTGATTGTTCAGTGTAGATGGAGTTTGTTGGGACCTGGCTCTGTAGGCCAAAATTCTTACCACAATATGGGATTGATACAAGATTTCTGAACTGGGACCTTAAGCACAATCATTCTTTGGGATCCTCTTTTATGAGATGGGGAGAGGAAGGAAGGGAGGAGCAGCATGTAGGAGCTGGTGTATTTTGTCTTCTCATTAAAAGGAACATAGTTGGCTTGAAATTTTTCACTTTCATCTGAACTTTCTTACTGTTACTACAAAATTTGATAAAAATGGAAAACAACTTTTTTTTCTTGCATTGAGTCCTTCTGCACTGCACTATCATTTGTGTATTACAAAGATTGCTCTTACTGTTCCAAGTGCCTGTAACAAAAGAAAGAGGAAAAATTACTGAGACTATTTTGACTGTAAACAGAAGAATAAATGGAAAATGAGTCACATAAACAGCATCTGAACAGTCTTTTCCCTTAATGTGACCAACTCTCCTTTTCAATGATGAATCAGATACCTGTTCGTTGAACTAGTTTTTAGGCACAGTAGAACTACTTTTTCTATGACAGAGTAGTGCATGGCATTATACATTCAATGCTGACTTTCTTATGTTGTGAGTACACATGATCTGTGCCTTTTCAAAGATGCATGCATTCTTTCATCTAGCACACCTTTTTCATTTTTGTTTTATTGGGAGCCTTTAAAAACTACTTAATTGCTCAGGATAACTAGAAGTTCTGGGCAAGCAAGTGGGATCAGTATTTCCTTGCTCCTTATGTTTAATATGACATAGGAATGCCTGTTTGGAGTATAGAAGTCCCCATGCAGATTACGCTGTTACAGACTTGTCGTCTTTGACTTCTGGTGGGGACCAGGCAAGCCCAGTCCTAATAAAAACAAAAGTGGCTAGCAGGATTTAGGGAGGGAGGCTGAGGAAGGAAGCGACCAGGGAGTGGGGAGTAAACGTGTGTCTGCAGTGAGCATGTGTGTGGACGATCTGGCAGGGATCAGACATGGGTGTCAAAGTCAAAATTTTAAATTTCTAAAAGTTACTTTTGGCTACTAATTATTGTATAAATTAGCATAGTGTATGGACACACAGATGGCAAAATACTTCACTGACAGCTTGATGGTTTAAGATGGTTGTGTGAAGAAACTTGTAATTTGGTTATTTGAGTTATGGAGCTGCCATCTTCTCAACCTTCCATATTTCATCTATTTACATCAAACCCCAACATTGTAGTAAATTGTTATTAGTAAACCTATATAGTATTTAAGTGATTAAAGTGGTGTTGAATCAGATCAGACTTTGCTGAAGAGTTTTAAGCCTTGCATGTTGATAACTAGAAATCACAAGTGGCCCAAAGGCAGAGGGCTGCAGTGGGACAATTTTGTCCTAAGAGGTATTTCCCTCTTTGGCAGAGCAGAAAGCACACCCTTTCCAGAGCATGCTATCCTCCTTTTCTCCAAGACTGAGGAAGTTGTGCACAGGGGTTGGGATACTGGAAGGAAGAGGATATTTTGTCTGGGGCACGAACATAAGATATCAAAGCAGATATATGAACCAAAGCTAAAAGGAAATGAATTGTCAGATTGGGAAAAATGTTGTTATTGTTGCTTGTTCTGGTTTGCAACTACATTATCGAGGTAGTAGGTACATTTAGAACCATCCAGAGTTTTATTTCACAAAGTATACTCCCATGTAAATATTGTTTAATTCATCTTCCTTAAGTAACCCATTGCAATAAAGGCCTGCCATATTTCCCCACTAATTATCAACAGGAGCAAAATTAGGCCCACCAGTTTCTACAGAGGTGTATAAAAGGGACTGTAAAAGAGCAATTTAAGAATGATCCTAGGAACTAGAAACTAGAGGGTAAAGACTATTTATGATGCTTTTTAAAACCAACACAAATAAATAAGGAGATATTGTTTAAATTTTTAATTCCCTGTGTGTAGGAGTGCTTTTTTTGCCCTTTTTAAAATCAGCTGAAAGTAACCAGGGCTGTTAGAGAGGTATTATGTGGTGCTTGGCTCTTTTTAAAGGACAGTTCTTCAGGACAGATTTGGACTGGCTTTTGCCTGATGGATATCACCGGTGAAAGTAGTGAATCCTTAAATTGCTTTCACGTCAGTAGAGTATCACTAAACACTTCTGCATGGAAGGTAGGGAAGTGCTTCTGATTGCTTAAGCCTATTCAGTTGAAGAAATTGGTGTCGATGCTTTTCCTCAGATTAGTCTGGCTGGTTCTGACTTAAGATGGAGGGAGGGTTAACTGCTTTGGGAGATGGCTAAAGGGAATTCCAGATCCTCACTCCAGAGATGGCTTGGCTGCTTGTGGTGCAGCTGTGGACCTTGTTGCAAGCTTCACAGTTTGCTGTATTATGGAAAACTGGCACTGAATTAGATTTTTTCTGAACATGCAAAGCTGTAACATGCAGCAGTTCAACAGCTGCTCTGCAAGCAGCCAAATAAGGTTTTGCAGCAGCAGTGTGGGGTGAATAGGTGGAGGCTGAAACTCCTACAGCCACCCTTCTTGGTGGGAATCCTATGGAGATGACCTGACTTCTACATTTGGCAGCAGTGCTGCTGCCTCAGAAAGTTTCAAGAGCTTTTGTATCACTCTTCGTGTTGGACTAGGATAAGTGCTTGTGGGGCTGCATTGCAAACTCAGCTGGGGAAGTGTTTGGGTTTGTATCTGATTTTTGTATCATTTTTCATGGAGAATCCCCACGATCCCCACAAATAAGGGTGGGCAGTGTTGGCACTATGGAAGGGTGGTCAAGGGTGCAAGCGAGCAGCAACCACGGTGAGGTGAAGGTATTGGAGGAAAAAGGTGGAAGCTGCTGTCACAGAAATGTGATGAATGAAACTGTAGTCTCCTGGTGCAAAATAGCAGAATTCTCGCATTGCCACCTTCAGCTGGGGATGGAGAGACAATGAAAGTGACAATGACTTTTCAAGGAAAAGGGCACTCCAGGGTATTGACATGAATACAAGCATCTGAGCTCTCTCTGGAAGTGAAATGTTTCAGGAATCTTTGTGTCACACTTCAGTCTTCCAGTTTCTCTTTTTCTTGTTTAGTGATTACAGTTCAGTGGTGGCACTGAAATATAATGATTGCAGTTTTTAAAAAACACTATTTATAAGGCAGACAAAAAAAATAATCAGAGAAATTTTGATTCATATAAATAATATGTGGGCTTTTTCTTCTACAGAACAGAAATAAGCATATTTCCAGGGTATGTTCATAATAATTTGGATAGATCTTTTTAGCAGATAGGCGAGGTCTTAGTGAAATTAGTTGATAATCTGGAAAGTACAGCTCCTTAATTATTCCATATGTATGAAATTTCAACTTTGAAAATTAAATGTATCAAAGCATTTGACATTATTTGTCTGAGAGTTTGTAGAATGTTCTTATTCTACTATCACTGCAGGAGCCAAGAATATCATACAGTTCCTATTCCAAAATTCTGATCTGGTAATAGAATTGCATTTTTTGGAAGAAAGAAGGCTGAAAAGTTTTAAGTCATTTTTTAGCATAACAAGTTACTATTTTCACTGGTTAAAATTTTTAGCACATAAAATCTGAGTAAAGGCATATGTAATCAGTATTTGGAGTGTTTGAATTTATCTACAAATCCAAAGTAAGATTTCATAACTATAACAGATCTTGTGCACTGTCATAAAACGCTAATGTTGTTATTACATTCATAAATGTGTAATTCTCATCAATTTAGCTGATAGTGGCTTTCCCATCAAAGATAATCTGTTCCCAGAGAGACCTTCTTTTAATTAGTGATGCTAATCTATAGGTATGCAGTGCTGAGAGAATTTATTTTTCTTGATTGTTTTTATTATAGTGCCACGTGAGACTACTTTAACATTTGTGTAACAACTCTCTGTTTATGGTCATATAAATACACAGACCAAAATAAACCGTGGTCTGAAACTGAGAGTAAAGCTGATAGCCATTGTGTACTTTAAGGAGACCAGAATAAGCATCATTTTGTATATTTTTCAAAGTAAAGGTGTCTTTAAAATCCCTTATATTGTGCACATATGCTATAATTGAAAAATATTTTATTTCGTTTTACAACTGTGTTTTGCAAGGTAGTAATCAAAATCTTGGTTAGTTTTATGAGCCATTTGTAATAATACAATCTTAGGGGAAATAAGCGGGTTTAAAAAGCCTCTGCTGACCATATGTAGTAATTTCTGAATATTCTTAGACTTATTGTACTGGAAATACTAGAAATAAAAGTAGTAGTATCAAACATACCTAATAGATCCAAGCTCACTTCTTTATATGTTGGATTAGACCCCCCAATGCATCCTATATTTAAAATATATATCATTACCTCACCCAGTTTAATTAACTGGTCTAAGACCAGACGCAGATTATACATCCTGAGAATCAGCCATTTTTGACACTAAAGTGGAATAAGATCCAAGAATTATTCACAAACTTGTTTGCTGCCCTCTTCCGTAGGTATTAAACACAATAGTACATCAAGTGAATGGAAATTTGAGAATTGATTAAACAGTGCACAAAAGCTTTCCCTTACTGCAATTAAATTATGACATCCCTTCCCTTCTTGTTGATTACAGACCTGGTGGGCCAAATTCTGCTCAGTATTCCCATGTGGAGTGGTCCTACTGACCTGTGAAACTTAGAAGTGGATGTTAAGACTCTTACATGAGTGTTTTTACTGAAACTATGTGGTTCACAGGCTTTTGTTTTCATTAGGCTGTAAGTGTGCATTTTGTGCTCAAAAATGATCTGAGCTGTTCCCTCTACAGCGCCTAAAATGTGGGGTAGTAAGCAGGGGTTGGGTCACTGTTGCTTAATTTAAAGTTGACTAAAAGTGATACAACTTGTCAAGTTCATGCATACATATTATGTTATGTATGTAATTTGTATATAATTTTCACAGTATGCTACTTTTTTCCTACTGTGAGTGCATGATATTTAATGTCTTACCCAAATTCACCTGGCCACTCGTCTACCAGTCTGTTCTGATGCTAAGGTATCAGGCTGATAATGCGGTTTTCTTCCATCTTCCTGTTGAAAAATTGCTCGGTCCCAAATAAGTTCCTCAATAAGTTCCTCAGTATGTGCAATAAGAACCCTCACTGTGGGCACAGGCAGGTTCTGCTGGAGGTGGATGTAGTTCACCCTTGCAGTGAAAATGCCTTTGGGGTGTGGAACAGTTACTGAGTCCTGTGCAGTGCCTTTGATTTCTGGCAGGCCTGATGGGATGCAGTAGGTATTGGGAGATTTTTTAAAAAACCCTGTAACTTGCAGTATTACATATCTGTGTTGATGAGGGGGAGGATGGGTGTCCTGCTGGCTGGGTCCTTCAGGATCTGTCTTCTTCCCAGGATCTAGTGTTAAGGATGTAGAGATACTACTCAGAGACAAGGGAGAGCAGGAAGCAGCTGAACCTTTCGCTCAGACAGGAGCAGGTGGACAGTTCACGAATTTGGAGGCATAGTATAATCCTCGAATATTTGTAACTGCAGTTAGTCAAAAAGTTTCCATTTCACCACAGTGCTCAAGGGGTCTGCACTGCAGTGAGTACATTCTCATTTGGCTGTGCCAAATCTGCTTTGTTTGCCTGCTTTGTTTGGTTTTGGAGGTTTGTGTGCATGTGTTAATTAAAGAAATTACATTACATTTGCAATAGCTGTTTTATGTGAGTCAAAATTACATTTGTTTAATGTTTTCATGTAGCATGTTCTGCAAAAGTTGTTTATTGGATGGGAAATGTAGGGTAGAAGTGACCCCTGTAAGGAATGCATGGTTTCTAGTGTAGGGGTCTGTGTGGCTCTAGCATGCAAGCTGGTATTAGGGCATACTGTTTGTTGTGTGTGATTCTGGTTTAGAAACTACTGCAACCTGGGAAAAAAACCCAGTTTTTACAAGTGTATTCACCTGGCTTCAGGTATTAGTGATAATTGTTAAAGACAGACATTACTTGAGGGTGATTGATCTGGATGTGAAGCAGATGCATTAATAAACCAATAAACTCTTCATTTCTGATACTGTAGAGAACTTTACATGTCACCATTGACTTTACAGCACTAGTCACAAACAGAGAACTGTGGGATTGAACTGTAGAGGATAAGAGAGCAAAAGATTTTAAAGGTGCATTGTTAAGATGAAAACAATATTCAAGATTTTTAGTCAGAAATATAGTACATCTGAAGATAAAAATTTTGCTTAGACTTGCAGGAATAGGATTCTGTTAGTGTTAGTTCCTGCCTTTGCAAACATTTAATGGAGCAGTAATTACTGCATCTTTCATAAGGAGTGCTTAATTATCCTGGACTAAAGACTCTTATCTACACTAAGAAAGTAGGTTATCAGATTCTCCTCTTAGCAATGCCTTCTCTTCCTCAAAAATTAAGAAAAAATAAGTTTACAATATTCCAAAATATGGTCCATTAGATTTGAAAATGTTTAAATAAATTCAAGACACTGGTTGGGAAGGTTCCTTTTAATTTGATCTGTGCCTACATTGTCTTCAGTAGAAATTATTAAAGACTTTTATAAAAACTAAAAATGCATATTCCATTTTATATGTATTTACACTTAATAGCTACATTTTTCAAGAGCGCAGATGCTTTTAAAATTAATCTGCAGTCTGCTTTGAGCAACATCTCTGTATGTTTAATAATGTAATTGGTAGATCCAGATTCCCCAAAGAATTTTCACATTAATCTTCATTAATTTATTTTAATTGAGCAATTACATTTTTTTTTTCAAATGGCAGATTAATTTATTTTTGTAGTGCAGTTTCTTTTTTACTGACAATAATCATCAGTAGTTTATTGGGAAATGATAGCCCATTCCATGCTTGTGTGGGTTTATTGTTAATCTTCACACAGTACTTCTTTGGATGATCATTCTTTAATTGGTGGCAGCTGTAAATGGACTAAGATTAGACTGCTGAAGTGGCTAAAGCTGGAGCATTTGGTGAAAGATGAATTATTTTTAGTGTTCATTATTAGATAGTATAATCAATGTTTAAGATTTTCTGTGATCCACATATTAATAGATTTTTAATGGGAATCAATATATTTTTTAAAAATTATGTATAGAATGCTGCCGTGTTTTATAGTTATAATTTGATTTCCTTTTATCTGAATGTCTGAATGTTATCTGAATTATGAGGGATCTAAGCCATCACTGATCATAATAGATAGGTGTCATGAAATGCACCTATAGTATATTATATTCTCTTGAGTGAGCTAATGGCATAAAATGATTGATTTTTGTTGCAGTATTTCTGGTTTTAGGATGATAAATATAATCTATTGGTTAAATACTTAAAAAATGGTAAACCTTGGGTTGGTTTCTGTTTTCTTCCTCCATCTGATGTGCATTTTGAAAGTACAGGATGTTTTATCTACATTTTAAGGAACCACATGCTACTAAGAGATGAAATGTTGAGCTGGGTGAAGTCAGTGAAATAGTTGTCAAGGAGTTTCAGTGCATATGCACAGTTTGTTTCAAGGATTTTTTTCTGATAGTTTCATTTGTGAGTTTAGATACTTAAACAAGAAAAAACTTAATTAAGTAAATGAAAGGGGGTTTTGTGTGTATAAACTATCATTCAGTGGACTTGTTTTTTGCTACCTTTGTGACAGCTTTGCAATCTTTAAAATGCCCCCAAAACTAATTATATAACAGTATTATTTGTATAAACTTATCTTGCATGAATGTTCATTCGAATTTCTTGCAGCACATTCAGCAGGATCTTCATTAATTTAAGCGTAGCTGTGCCACTTTGTGGACAAGTTTGAAGTTCCTGGCATTTCAGGTGTGAAAGAGGACTTGGCAGATAATTATTTATTGATAGTATGTAAAAAAATAAAAATTTGTACTGATGAACAATTTTCTCCACTTAAGTGAACATGTAGAAAATTTAGTACAGTTTTTTTTGTTAATGTTTAATTCCAGTGATTTAACAAAGTTAATCTGAATTTATATGTCTTGTGAGCACATTTCTTTAGGCACACTAACATCTCACTACCAAATTTTTAAAGATGATGGACAAAAAAGCAAATTGCTTCCTTTTATTAAATCTGTATGGAAGTAAATTATCAAACAATAAGACACATGCTAAATACAGAAGAAAGACATTAACCCTTTCTTCCTTTAATAATTGGTTTGCTGAAAAATGCTGATTACTGACTGTAACATTTTTACACATTTACTAAACAAAATACTTTTGTGTCAAAAGCAGCTGTTAAGATTTTGAAATGTCAAGTTTCCATTAATTTGACAAATTTTATCAAAAGCTTTCTGGTAGCAATGTTGCTATTAAAATGTTGCTATTAAAATGTTACTATTAAAAAGGTACATTCAAGCATTAAGGAATCAAATCAGAAAAATTAATTCAGAAATTATGCAAAAAACCCGCAATTAAATATTTATTATGAATAGATGCTATTATAGGAAATACAAGATCCCCGCGATATCTGCGTACAAGCCTTGTTTTCATCTTGTACGACATTCCTGCGTGTTTCAGGAAACAGGTTTAACAATGTAGGTCAGTTTGGATTGTGCTGCACGGAGGGACGGCAGAGAGTGATGCCGGCTTTAACCGCGGTTTTTGTATTTGCCAGTTCCCTTCTGCATCAGCGCAGTGGCATCTGGAAGGGGCCAAAGGAAAAGATTCTGGGCCTTAATCTTTCTGCTCGCTGGCCAGATTTGCCAGTCAGCTGCTGACTTGTGTGCTGCGCTGCGGTTGGCGCGGGTGGAGGAAATCCTCCGCTCTGGGGGGATGGAGCTGCTTTTTGTCCCTGGCATGGATGCTGTGTTCATGGCGCGATCAGTCGGTAGCGCTGCCGGCAGGGCAGGCTGCTCTGGGCACGGAGGCGCTGCGGGATGGAGCTGGGGGCTTGTGTGAGCGGGCAGGGGGTGCTCGGGGCCGTGGCGGCGCCGAGGAGGGGCCGGGGCCCCCCTTGCGGCGCCCTGCGCTCCCCTGCCCGGCCCGGCCGCGGCGGGAGCGGCAGGAATTTGCCCCTTCCCGGCTCAGGTTGCAAGCCCCGACCGAACCGGGGAAGCGAGGGTCAGGGCTATTCATTGCCTATCGCTTCCTCGGGCCATTTATAACCTGGTCCTCCCCGGGCAGCTGACTGTGGTCCAAGGAAGTGATTGATACGAGAGATTTAAAGATTTTGTTACTCTGAATACGGTTTAAATGTTCGGTTTGGTTTGTTTGTTTGTTTGTTTGTTTGTTTGTTTGTTTAAAAAGCTAATTTGGCACACGATACAGAGCTGGAAATGCTGATTATTATCCTTGAGGATCAAAATAATGGTAGATCGAAACTGACTGAAGGGCAGCACTGCTGGAGCTAACGGGTTTTGTGCTGCGTGTGCCCCATCTCCCCGGCAGTAACACACAGCCGTGCCCTGCACTGGGGTGCTGGCATGGGGCAAGCAGGGACAATCACAGCTCCCCTTGCTGAAGGGCCAGAATCACAGAATAGTCTGAGTTGGAAGGGATCCATAAGGATTGAGTGCAACTTTTAGCCTTGCACAGCACATCCCCAAGAGTCATGCCATGTGCCCGAGAGCCTTGTTCAAACACTTCTTGAACTTTGTCAGATTTGGTGCTGTGACCACTTCCCTGGGGAGCCTGTTCCAGTGCCCAACCACCCTCTGGGGGAAGAACCTTTTTCTAATACCCAACCTAAACCTCCCTGGCACAACTTCATGTCATTCCATTAGGTCCTGTCCCTGATTGCCAGAGAGAAGAGATCAGTGCCACTGATCTCGGGGTCAGGGATGGGTATTACCTCAGCCATGGCCAATCTGCCGTCAGCCACAGGGCACACTGATATACAGGCAATGCGAATAAAAGCACTGCAAAGCAAACACATTTCCCTGGAGCTTTGCCACCGTTTGTGGCAGCACTGTCCGTACTGGGGTGTGGAAGAAGCTGAGCTGGGGTTCACTGAGCCCCTGCACTCTGCGCTCCTTTGCCCGGCCCACAGGAGGTGCCATACACCAGGATGGCAGCAGGGGCAACATCAAGAACAACTTTGAAAAGAAATGTGGCCTCCCTTTAAGGAGCCACTTGTTTGCTTCATTGATGCTTGGAGGAAGAATTAAACTTGGGTAATCACAGTGTTCTGAGCCAGAAGGGACCCACAGGTATCATTGAGCTCAGCTCTTCAGTGAATGGCCCATACGGGGATCAAACCTACAACCTTTGGTCTGATCATCACCCTGCTCTGACCAGCTCAGCAAAGATGATAAAAAATTGGGCACATCACAATTTTCTTAATGATCAAGCAAATCATACTACTAAATAACACACCACCTTCAAGCAGTCCTATTTACAGAAATATTTGAAAGGGAATAAATTTTTAATAACAAATTATTCTTCTTGGATTGTTAGAACTTTTCAGTGGTGTTTTACCTCACATCTTGCAATTTCTTTTTAACTTCTGAGTGCTGTAATGTGACAAGACAGAACTTTGGAAAAATATTCAGCAGAATTACCTGCCTTTGTTTATTTGGAAGGACAGCAAAGTCCTTCATGCTAAAAAGTCTTTCAACAAGATTAATGATTGCTGGATTCCAATCTTGCAAACACTTGTTCTTTAAAGTAAGACATGTTCATGTAAATAAAGGTTTCAGGATTAGGACCTTAAATATGCAGCTTTTATAACTAAATGGTCTTCTGCTTTAGTCTGTCCTTGGGTGAAGTTCCATATGGACTTGATGGGATATTTTTTCCTTGCGTTATGACTATAGCTTTACTACTTAAAATACTTCTTTGAAAAAAGACTTGATTCTCTATAGATTTTTTGTTTGTAAAAAACTCAAAAAGTAGTTCATATACATTATACACTATAAACGAAATATATGTATTTCTTCACAACAACAGCTTTGCTCTAATGGAAATAAAGTCAAGCAATCTTTCCCAATGCAGGTCACAATATGTTGGTTTTTCAGTCTCTGTGGGTGAGTTGAGCAAAGCTTTTACAAGTTTTCTGGCTGTGGTTTATAACAGCATAATGAAAAACAGTATTTTTTACATTCCTAAATATAAAATGTATTTCCAGGCTGTCAGCAGTATTTAATGATTCACCCCTCTGGGACAGTGTCTCCTAGGGGATGAGCTCGGTGTAATGCCACTGGCTGTGATACATTTGTGTCAGTTGCTCCTTCCTCCGCCATCAGCATCCTGCTTGCTGGAATCTCATGGTTTTTTCTGATAACATTTTTTACTTGCAAACGATTTTTTTAGGTGCATGTTATGAAAGGAGCTTTTACAGACGGAACCCTAAAGTTGCTTTGGTTGTTCAAAATAGTACAGGGATTAAAGGCTGCTTTACTTTTATTGCTGCTTTCAAATAGGTGGCATGTGCTTTTTGAAAGTGTTTTTCAAGCAGAAGTATTTAATGTTTCCAGTGCAGTACGAAGTATGTTGGTTTTCTGTTGTTTTAATTAATCCACGTGTGCCTTATAATTACATATTTTCAGCTAAAAATGGGGTTGTTTTACAAAAAATACCATTTTTGTAATATACACATTTGATAATTGGAATAGTTAAATGATGATTTGTATGAAGTTAGCTATTTATTTTAACCTTTATATTGTCTGTTTTTTACATGTCTGTTAATGTTACATGCCAAATGGGAGAAATGCTTTTCACAAATCTCAAATCTTGGAGAGCGCAGTAACTGTCATTCTATACACCAGTGCATAATTATATTTGGTTCATAGATGTTAAACTTTTCATTGCTGTTGCTGTGAGCCCCTGAATTATTCTGTGTGGTTATTTTTAAATTAAGCAAGCATCTCTATAATCTTGAAGAAAAAACTGTTTGCTGAAGATATGATCCATGTTAGGCTTTTGCGATTGGTTTGGTTACGTTTCTTTTTTTGTTGTTTTTTTTGTGCTGGCTTGTTTGTTTTGGGTTTTGTTTTTGTTTTTCCTTCTCCTGGATGAAATCCTTGCTTGTTACAACCCTGCAGCTTCATTACTGCCTTGGGCGACATAACTGTAGACTTCTGCTAGGAGAGGCAATCCTTCTCACCCCTTCCTCCACCCTGGCCTCGTGTTCCCACCCAGACTCCCATGTCAATTCCACTGCTTTGTAGCTGCAGGAGTTACAATACTTTGCTCCTTAAGCTGAAAACTAATAATTTATTTTCCATGTTTGGGTTTCATTTGTATCATGAAACTCATAGGACTCTGGTTTTGCTCCATGAAAAATTGGGCTAACTGGAGGAAAGCAGTAGAGGCATGCAGCCTGAGGAAATGCAGAATACACCATTCCATTTGGTATCAGCGCAGTGGTGGAGTGTAATTTTTGAGGAACTGAGCCAAAATAAAATGGGAGGACTTGTTCCCTAAACTTCTTGTTGTTTTCATTGATTTAGCATGCTAGCTGGGAGAAAAATGGCGTGAGACTTTGCACAACTGCATCTCATGGAGCTGCCACTTCTGTTGGCATGTGCTCACTGTGACTGCACATTGCATCGGTGCCAGGCTTGGTCTGGCATTCATTCCTCATAAAGAGATGCTAAGAGTCCAGTCCTGCAAATAGTGGATGTGTCTGTTTCTGTAACTTTTTAAAAAATAGAATGAGTTTCCTGTTGGCAACATTTAATTTGTGACCTCCCTTCTGGTGTGTAACCAGAAGGTATAACTGAGCTATCTGCTTTACTGGGCACACCTTTTCCTTAATAGTACAGGAGGATCATGTTAAGTTCCCTGGAAGTGTCTCCATGATTTGAACTTTCTTAGGAGACTCAATGTAATGTTTGTTAACTGATCCCAGTGGCTACTTCAGCTAAGGTTTAGCCATGAACAGCTTCTCTCCTGATGTCCAAACTGCTTCAAAGCAAACTGTAGCAGTAATTTTCCTTTTTCTTGTAAGGACATTTCAAAAATATTTTCACTGAAGCAAACTCCTGAACTGTCCTGAATGAACTTGAAAATGTTTTTAAAGAAATACTTCTCATGTGCATGTACATGTTTGTCATTCACAGTGTGAGTTCAGTGCTGCAAAGCACTGTGCCACACTTACAAAGTCACTTGGATTTCATTGGATTTGGCTGCTGATGAGTGAAGTATGGAACTGAGCTCTGTGTAGGACTCCCTTGAGTGACAAGTTGCAGGATAGGCCCTCAATTTTTCTGAGAGCAAGGGGGACTGATGACAATGTACGGGGACAATGAAATTGTGCTGGGTGCTGCATAGATGTAATGTGGGCAGACTTAGATACATTAAAACATTGGGTTCTGCTTATTGCTAATTTAACATGAAGTCAGAAGGGTGTTGTATTTAATAAAAAGCAAGAATGGTTGTCTTGAGATTGTTTATTGACAGAAGTTGTGCTGTGACTGGCTAAGGTGCACTGTACTACAGATAGAACGTAGTTTGACTTACTTTATGTTAGTGTTCACCCCAATCCCCCAAGGAGATTGGTGAGGAGGTAATACAGATGTAAATAAATTGAAGGAGCCTTTATTTATATACATATATTCTCTGTTGTATGTGTGTGTTATATATGTATGTATGTATATATACAATTTATCTCAAAGCGAGTGGCCTCAGGCAGCTGGGATGGACAGTGTAGGAGTTGTTCTTAACTGAGCAAAATGTATGTTCTGACATTTTAGGAAATATTTCTCTTCTACAGAGAGAGATTGCCACTGATGAATGGAGCCTGTCCGGTAGCAAATCTCTGTGTAATCGCATTTGATCAGGATCCTCACAATGAGGTTGTCTTTCATCTATAAAATTTCAGATGGTTTGAATTTGTAGCTACTTTTCTTATGAATGCACCTAGGTATTTATTTTAGAAAGAAAAACTGCTAAACTAAAAAAATTCTGTTCAAGTGCAACATGTAACTGAGAAGATCATTGCACTTTTCAGTAACCTTCATTTATTGTGTGGATTAATTGTTGATTAAAGTAATTTGGCACTTTCTCTTGCAGACAATAATCTGTATGCCTTGTGTACTGATATTACATGAGCAGTCTAAGATGATCACAAGTTGCCTTAATGTAAGGCTGACCAAAGTAGGTATGTATGGTACATATGTATGGTACACAGATAAGAATCAAGAGAATATCAGTATTGGGCATATTGTAACAAATTAAATTATTTGGCAAAGAGTGAGTTAAGTAAACAAAATACCTTTCATCTTTATTTGTAGGTTGTTCTTTGAATCATTATTGATTACCAAATTTGAGATAGTTTTAATAAGTTACAACACTGACATGAAAAGTAAGCTTTTTTTTTTTTTCCCAGGGCTTGGAGAAGGGTATGTTGCAAACAAATGGAAAATTTAATGTAAAAAAGAATAAGCTGTGTGTGAGAAAACATTTTTTAAAGGAGTTTCAGTTGTGAAAGTAATATTTGAAAAGCTACTATGAAATGTAAATTTATTTTCCATTTAAAGGTATTTGCATAGCACACAGTTTCTTTATTTAATGAAACGCAACAATATCTACCCTTTCTGAGCAAACATATAAATCACTAACTGCGAGAGGAAGCTGTATAAACTTATTTTCTGTCCCATCACCTTAGCATTTGGGAGTCAGCATTTTACAATAAATTCTAGATTTCTTTACAAATAGGATATAACCCACAACAAATAAATAATTTCCAAATCGTTGCTGGAAATTTGTGAAGGTTGGCCAAGGAAGAGCTTTTCTTTAATTTTTTTTTTTTTTTTTTATTTTTTTTTTTTTTTTTTTTTTTTTTTTTTTTTTTAAGTTCTCAGGTAGAGATAAGGACGTGCTCTTTCACGAGGGCTGAGAAAAACGCTCTTGTACACTGTAGGCATTTCTGCTGGCTTTCCTTCATCTCCTGCGGGTGCCCCTCCTCCATTTTGTTTTCCTTTTTCACACGTTTTCTGGTTGTGCTCTCTCTTGACCTCACTGTGTGAGCTTGTAGCCACACAGGACACTGGCAAGATCAGAAAACACAACCGTTGGATTAAAACAAGAGCGCACAAGTCAGGAAAGAGTCTGCAAAGGCAGCAAAAGGAAAGTGGAGGTCTGCAGATTTTTTTCTATAAAATAATGCAGTTGTCTTAAAACAGGGCTTGAGTTTTGTACAGATTGGTTGATATTTAATTTTGAAAGATAGCACAGCTATTTGTGAAAAATCCCTAGATAGATTTCGTTAAGATCTGTTTTTTCTCTTGTGATTTGTTATTACAATTCAGAAAAAATAAGACTAGAGAAATAAGAATAAGCACTCAGTCTAAAAAGACAAGCAAGCTCCAAAGAGGATTATTTTCTTTATCTTTTTTTGCATTGCAAACAAATTTACTCAAGATAAACCTTTGAAAAAATTGTGACACAATTTAAATATTAATTTGTCCTTGCAAAGTAATGCCTTTTATTTATTCCTAAGATATGGCATCTCTGATCTGTGTATAAATATTTTTTTTATTCAGAAATTGACCTTAACTTAGTATTTTTTAATAATGATATTTTAGAATCTTATATTAATATATTTAACCTATTTCTTGGCATTAGTATTCTAGGTTTCATATTTTGTAGAATAGTGTGTCCAAATGCAGAATGTAAGCAGAAGGTACTTGTACTTTTGTGATAAAGTGTGCTAATTCCTGCCTAGTGAGTGCATGATGAAGCTCTCCAAAAGTGTTTAGAAAGTGCTTTTTGAGACAAGCATGAGAAACTTTTATTCCTCTTGTCCTTATGTCTCCAAAGTCATACCCATCTTTAGTTTGATTTACATCCTCCCTTTGACAAGATTTTAACACTACCATTTGTTAATCTTGTCATACACCTGGACACCAGGGAACGTGTTCTGCAGTTGGTATTTCATTTCCATGTTTATCAGTCATGATTCTCTACACACAGTGAGGAGAGGCATTTACAAGTTTTGTGAATATCTGATAACAGAATTTCCTTAATACTGTGTTCAGTGGCTTCGGGCAAGTCTTGTAAGAGAAAGGACATGTGGCATTACTTTATTTTGCTGTACCTGTGGGTCTGATTTTCACATGTCTGACTACAGATTCAGTTTCTTGGCAACTGATTGTCAGTTATATTAAAAAGTAGTGCAGAGATTTCTCTCAGGATGCAGAGATGAGCAAGCAGCACCGCTGAGCTGTGCTCACAGACACCTGGGTACAGGTCCTTGCTTAAATTAAGGCATGGGCCAGCTATATGTAATTTCTGCAAGCACCTGCCCAACCAGAAACTCTCCCAGTTAACAAACCAGTATTGCTCACTCTGTGGGCTTTAAGACTGCATCTAGTGATAAATAACTCCGGGTCAGGAGCAGGCTGAGGCAGTGGAGTGTGATCCTCCATCATCATGCGAGAGGTTGCACATTGTTGTTCCCTCTGTTGGCTTTTTCCCCTCCCCACAGCAACTGCTACTGCATTTGGCACACAGAGGAGGACATTGCTCCCATCAGCAGTCAGAGCACAGCCACCCTCCCTTTTGGAACTGGGGCAGAAGTGGAGAAGGAAAGAATGTTGCCAGATCAGTGTTAAATTCTGCTGTGCCACCTTGCTTCAGAACCAGGGAATGATGCCCAAGCTGTTAATTAGAGGCATTTATGTAGCCTGAGACCGCAGAGACTTGAGGTAGAAGCACATGTTTCTGCCAGCAGATGCTGGCAGGAGCCAACGAATCACCATGTTTGTGGTAATGGTAACATCTTCGTAACTCACACATGTTCGTTGATTTGCTAAAATTTATTTATCACTGTTAATGTTCTCCTCGTCTTTAAGTTTAATAATAACAGATTGCAAAGATGGGTATTTTTGTTCCCTTTCCAAAAGGAGTCAGGCACAGTAAATTTTAGAAGGTGAAAGGCACTACAGTGGGTAAGTAAACCCACACAGGTGTGTCTGTACCTGGTTAAAAGGTGGGATAGAGGCATTTGACCGCAGTGTGGTGGCTTGAACTGCAGGTGAAAGTGTCCTGAGCTGTGTCCTGTTTAATGTGATTGAGCAAAGTCCTTGTGCCATGTGGGAGGTAACAGCAATTCGCTCAGCACACGTGCAAATGCCATGTGTGGATGCACTGACTCATGTTAATGTAATTACCTCACTGTAATTGAGTTAAGTACAATTGATTTAACAGTAGTGAAGATGAGCCCACAGTTACAGTCTAAAATGTGAGTACATATTTGATTGTCAGGTTTACTGTTTCTTGCAGGAGGTTGAAATTTTTCTTCATAATATAGTGAATGAGAAATGTGCTTAACTTCAGCCCCATCCACAGTCTGAGTGGAACTTAGGATAGTAGTTTTGTTTTCTTGCATGTATTTTCCAAGTACTGTGTGAGCTATTGATAATACACCTTTTGCAGAGCAGGAGGAATCAGCGCAGTGTGGTCAGCACCATTTTATTTGTCAGCTGCTCTGTAGGCTGGGTTCTGGTACTGAAGTAGGATGTCTTTTCTTGTCACTTAATTTCTTTTTGGGGGATCTCATGGCAATAATTTTTAAAGCCCTGTGGTTCACTGCTCCACAAACTTGATCTTTTCTCAGAAATGTTTTTCATGCCTGCTTTATATTAGTTCCTAGCTGCTGAGAAGCTCAACTATTTACTCTGACTTAATCCAACAGTACTTGCCATCTCTAGTTCAGTATGTTAGCACTTACTATTCCATTATTTTAGAGGCAATAGAACTGTGAAGATGATATGAGAAAGGGATTGAAAAAAATTAGTGTCTTGATTGGCTCATCAGTTACTAAGCTTACCAGATCTTAATTGTATAGATTCAGTATATTATGTTAATACAAACAAATTTACTTCCTGATGAAGTTCAAAGTAAACTTTGAATTTATTTTTTTTAAGAGGTCCTGAACTGGTCTTTGTAATTATTGATAGAAAGGCTTTGTGACAAATTCCAAATTTTCCATTAAGAGCTCATCTGTGTCCCTCTGAGTTCTCACCACAGTGTGTGAATACCTCAACAAAACATCCCACAAAAAAAATTTCAGAATTGCTTTTAGATACTAAGTTTTATTTATCTTTTAAAGCTAAATTTAACTGATACTTGTAGTGTCTGATTTGACATAGTTTAGCACATTTAGATTCACTGCATCAGAAGGAGCAGTCTTACTTTCTTTGCTCTTTCTGTGCTGGCCCAGGCTCCAGCATCAAGCAGTTCAGCAAGCTAAATTTGTTTTAAAAACAAAACACATACAACCCCACCTTTTTTTTTTTTTAATTAAATTAAATTTGTGTGGACATTGCTACCTAAGTTAGTCATGACTCAGATGATTGCCCAACCTGGTACAGTGGGTGGAGGAAAGAATCTGCATCCCCAGCAGGGAAGAGCAGAAGAGAGCTTCTCCTTTTTCCTGACAAGGCCACTGTTTAAATTTAAAATTGTGTCAATGAGTTTATATTGTTTTAGTTGTGCTGTCATTTCAGAAATAGTTTCTGAAAACAGGATATTCTGAAAATAGGATACTCTGTATCTACACATAGATATCCATATCCCTGTCTTTGTCTGCACATACTGATAGAATTTCATAAGATATTATAGATTCAGGCTGCTGTTTAAAGTGCCAACTATTTTTATTTTATGATCAGTTCGTTTGCAATTGGTTGCTTGGTTTGTTTTTAAGAACCAAAATGTCATATTTGGCCAAAAAACTTGCCTGGATAGCTTCTTATATTAACTGCAATGGAGCAGAAAAATATCAGGGACTAACCCACAATATTCCATACAGTTGTGATTACAGGTTGTTACAGCATAAAATACAGTTAGTATATCTTATAAATCTGAGCACATTATTAATCATATTAGCATTTCTTTATTAGAAATTCCAGTTAAGCCCTGAAGTTGAAGCATGTTAAGGAAGCTAAAAATAGTCTTGGTGTTTAGATGATTGAGTCAGAACGTTTCACTTGGGAGTAGGCTGTATCAGAAATGATCCAGTGGTACTATTTGATGTAGAAAAACACAGAACAGGTGCAGCAAATATTTTTATATATATCAGGTCATTAATAATGCATTCTGGTGGGTGAGAGTTCTTCAGATTTTGGAAAAACACCATTGATGGCCATCTATCTAGTGGTGATAGTTTACACTCTGAGATTTGGTGAGCGAAGCTCCTGTTGGCTCCTCTGAGTTTTATCCAGGTTTGAAGCATAGAACCTTTTTGACCAGACCAAAAAAATAGCTTTTTCTATGAATTTAAGGGCTCAGATAGTTGTTCAAACACCATTAACTCTTAATTGAGACCAAGCCTTGTGTGAATCTTTGTATAAACAAAACCAATGTTTCTGCCTTTATGTCCTGCTGGGGCACAAAGGCAGAAAACCAAAGGCACCAGTGCAAGGAAAGGGACTCTGTGTGTTGGAATAAACTAGTGACATTTGAAGTGCAAGCAATCCAGACCTTCAGTAGGCAAGCTCTGGGCTCTGTATTTACAGAAACTTTTAATAATACTTAAGAGCCTGTCCCTTCAGCAAATTTTTCACTCCCGAAACAGGGAAGCATTATGTGCTAGCAAGCACTGAGGCAGGCTGCATTGTTAACCTGGCCAGCCTCTCCCAGGCTGACCCAGCTGCTTCCTGGCACTGAGTCATCCTGTCTCTCGTAAAAGGACCCTGTGATGTTCCTGCTCAGCAAGTGCAACTGGGCTCATAGCTGCCATTTTTTTTTCCCTTTAGAGCAGTGATGTGTTAATCAGTGACCAGAAATGACGTTCAAACAGAAGTATAATTTTTATAGAACTAAAAGCAACAGAGGGAAAAGCATCTTAAAATCACAAGCCACAGAGCATGTGATTGCAGGGCAGTGCTGTGTAATTTCCTGGGCTAAGCAACACCCATTTTCTCTAGATTGCTGGGATGGAGTCTCTTTGGGCCGGTCCATCTTTCTGGTTTCTGAGCAGACACCTTGCCCTTTCCTTTGAGAATGACCTTTCTCATTCTTCAGTGTTACTTTTCACTTTTTCCAGCTAGAAGGTCCATGTTACTTTATCCAGGATCCTGGGATTTGTCCCAGTTGTTGCTTGTTGCTTTGCTGGGCTGTTCTTATGAGAGCACTGCTGGAGAGCTCTGTGTCACTGTCCTGGCCGTATGCTTACTTGGCTGATCACATGTAGCCAGTTCTGTGTTCTTTTAACCAGACAACAAATGGCTTTGCTACTGGTTTTGATTTTATATGTGATAAGCCTTCATTCTCTATCATATCAGGCAATGAGAAATGGATTGGATAACAGTGTTATTTCCCAGGAGAGATACCTGTGACTTAACCATCTGTGAGTACATTCACAGTATGTTTTGTTTGATGAGAAAGAAAAGTTTTTAAATGCCTGTTTTTCTTCTGCACTCTTTGGAAGACAGGACAGCAAGATTTTTAGTTTTTGAAAGCTGCATTGATGGGAGAGCAGTTA
Organism: Rhabdornis inornatus; assembly: GCA_013397075.1. Classification (NCBI taxonomy): domain Eukaryota; kingdom Metazoa; phylum Chordata; class Aves; order Passeriformes; family Rhabdornithidae; genus Rhabdornis; species Rhabdornis inornatus. The sequence goes on along the minus strand of VWZS01008125.1, from coordinate 2,669,314 downwards.
ATCCCCATTTTTACTCCCTAAGAAAGCTTCTCATTCACATTAGGTTGTCATTTGAGAAAAAATACCAGGTCTTAAAGCTGTGCTGTGGTATCACTTTGATGATTTTTACTTCTTTAACTCTCTTCTAAACAACTGAATTGAAAATACAAATATTTAACTGATATGGGAATAATTCTTGCATCTTCAGGTATTCCTAGTTTTCGTTGCTTACAGGAGGGAAACCTGAGGTCTTGAGTCTGTGAAAATCATGTATCTTCCAGCTCTGCATCTATTTTTATGGTGTCTCTTCTCTATGTATTTAAGTGTCCTAACTGCCAGGAGCTGCCCCTCTTTAACTATTAGGTTTTCCGTGTTTGTTGTTAGCTTCAAGGGCTTATTTTTCTGGAAATACTTGAGTGTAATTAATCAAGTTAATATGTGTTAACTATAAAAAAAAAACAATCAAGGCTTTAAAGTTTTGTTGTTTTGACTTTCTGTTTTCTTGTAACCTTTTTTTTCCCATTTTTTATCTCAAAAATACCTTGCCATAAAAATGCATAACAGACGTTTATGCACCTGGATACTCTGAAAAATATTCCCATGTTTGCAGAACAAAGCCAGCCATAAGAAATCCCACTTGCTATATGAACTGCAGAAACCTGACAGGTGACTAATCATGAAGACAATCTTATGATTTCCTTGCTTTCTTGAAATAACTCTTCACATGAAATAGCGGTCGCACCTAAGTGGTTTAGGATGTGCAGAAGTACCGTGTAGCTATGAAGAAAAAAGGCTGGTTTGCTAATTTGTCCTTAAGATCTGTTGAATTGAACTGTTTAGGAAAGAGATAAATTATGTCAGATTGGTTCCAAAATTAGTCATTATCTTAAGTTTTGTTTGTGCTGTTTTGTTTGTTGGTTTGGGGTTTTTTCTCCTCTGTACATTTTGCTCATGAGTAGAGTGTTTACCAAGCCTACACAGTCCTGTAGCCCATAATACTTACTGTTCCTAGAGGAGGTAGTGGTTTGTCTGTGGTTCCTTTTCTGTGCTAGTTTTTTGCCAGGGTGTGGAAACATTCCAAGTACCCTTCATGCCTGTGGTGTCCAGTCTCCTGACCAGCTGTGCTCACAGTGCCTATGGGTATGTTGCAGCACAGCCTGCCAGCTCTTCATGCAGCACTTCATGCAGCGTGATATCCACTCTTGGAGAATGATTCTGTTCTCTGACACCGAAGAGGTAGCAGAAAGCTTTGTCATCTTCTTCCTGCTGTTAAGGTGATTTTCAGCTTCTGGAATTAATGCACTATTTCTTTGTGGATACAGACATTAGTAACATATTTTTTAAGCCTTAATATCTGCTAAAAAGCAGATTTATCAGGTTAAATTTGTCAGCATAGTGAACAGAATTGCAATATGTTAGCATTTATATCCATTAGTTTTTGCAAGAGCTCTACCACAGAATATTTTCTTAGGCTGTGCCTGTCTAATTAAATATATTTATTGTGTTATTCAAAATTGCTGAAACATTTTTCCAGAGGAGATCATAGCATCACATTGATATCTTATTTGTTTTTGGTTAGTGAAATTCTTATCTGCTCATCTGTTTATGTGTTTTGTCCTTTATATGCTCTGTAAGAGTAAATGAGACTCTCTGTTGTTCATGTTCCCATCTGGCCAAGGCAGGCAGGTCTGCTCACCAGTTTGTCCCTGTGCACCTTCTGTACAACCCCATGGCTCTCAGGTCTCCTCTTGCACTGCAGGAGGGGGACCTACAGTCAGAATCTGTATTTCCTCCCTCTCATTGCATGGAGCCTGCATGAACCGACAACTTGTTGTATCCTGATCATCCGCGTTCTTACCTATAGCAGCTTTGAGTCCCCAGCTGAAGGTGGAGATCGCTTTTGACTGGGTGTGCAAGATCTGACTCAGATTAAAAACTGTGTACTCCAGCTATCCACACCTGGTGTGAATAGAGCACAGCTATTTCACATAGCAGTTTCACCAACCATCTTTTACCAAAGCCTGAGTCATTCGCACACATAGGTGATTGTTCCTGATTTACTTCCCTGCATCTTCACAGCTATTTATAGCTATAACTGAGAGTCAAAGACTGCACAAATGGGTGTTGGTCCATGCTGAGGTGAATCTACTGATAATCATTAGAGTTATTTTAATGAGTGCTGGAGCAGAAGTCTTGGTCAGAAATCTTCCTTCCCATGAGCTTTCTTCCTGATCCTACTTGCTTCTTCTTCTTCCAGTGGATACCTCTGTGGGAGCTGCTGCTGCTGCAAGAACTGCTGGGCACATGCATCTGGTATAGGTACTGCCTGGATTTAAAAAAGCCTTTGTGGTTAAATACTGCAACATACCTGTTCTGCCATAGTGTAGTATGTACAAGAGACATCTGCAGAACTCGAGTTACTGTCAAATCACTTTTTCTACCAGCAGGAGCTTCCTAGCTAACCTTTACTATACTTTGTAATGGACACTTTGTGTGGCCTAGTGTTGAATTTGGTTGCTGTTTGATCGATTTGATGAAGCTAGGCTATGGAGTTGGCTTTAAATTACATGTGTGCTTTCACATGCTCACGCACATGCATATGAGCTGTGATAAGGGAGCACTGAGTTTGTACAGTCAAGGAGGAGCACACAAAAGATACTGAAGCTGAAGTCACACACCTAACAAGTCTAATCCTTTTTTATTTCTCTCACTTTAATTTGTACTCACTTGATTTTTATGATCAAGGCTACCTGCCCCCTTCCATTCCATAATATGTTGTACTTTCAACTACAAATGGCTGCATCTTATGTAGCAGCCAGAAAGTAAGTGTTGTATGGTCATATGTCGCTGAAAGGAGTCTAGAAAAAGAAATAATGCACAGAATTTATTGTTTTCCACAACTCAGCTGGGTTTCTTGCATTATAGTTACTATATGATGTAGCTCTGATTTTAGCCTTTGGAGTTTTTTCTTTCAAACAGTCTAAAAAAAAATGAAGCCTGGAATTTGTTTACTTCTGGTATTAAAAGCAAACAGCTCGGGGAGAAGGCCACTTTTACTGGACCTGTAAAGGAGTAATATAGATGGTAGAGATTTCAGGCTGCATTTTGTTTATTGTGGATTTCAGTTTTTTGGGGCTACTAAACTGTTGGTGTGGGTAGGAAAGGGGAGGGCTCGGCGCTTTCACTGATGTTATGGCTGGCTGTGAGAACAGCCATTACATTACATTATATTACATTACATTACATTATTGCAGAAAAAAAAAATGAATGGAAACATAAATAGGTTGTAGTGAAAAAAATGCAATTTTATATAGTTCTCGGTTTTTTCTCCCATATGGAGTGTAATGTTATGAGGAAGAAAAGTCTTCAGTGAGAACAAGGAGGAACAATATAATTATGACTGATTGACTCTTACTACAGATGGATACAATAGAAATAAATTTATTGGAAATTAAGAAAATGTAAATACTGCAAAGCCTGCTCTTGTCATCCACTGGCCTGGAAAGGGTATCTGGAAGAGAATAAACTCAATCATTGTTTGTGCTCCCTTTGTCAGCCAGGATCTGTGCCCCTGACAGGCAGGGGAAACCTGAGTGTGCCATACATGACACCAGTGCCCTGTGAAACAACAGGCTTCTAGTATTGAAAGAAGGACAGATATTGGAGGGATGTTACTAGGTGAGGCAGATAAACCATAAATGTGTGTTTGGAAGGATTTCTCCTATGGATTGTTTGCCTTACAACTGCATCAGAACTAGTCATCTGCCTGGGTTTCATAAAGAGGTGTGTCTGGCGTGTCTGAGGTGTAATCAACCCACAAAGCAAACACATTCAGAATTAGCAGGCTGATACTTCTGGGTCTGCTGTCCTCCATGAGTGTTGATGGAAGCTGTGTCAGCACACTGCAAGAGGAAGGACTTGTCCTTAAGGAACCCCTTTGTATCCTCCTGCTGCAGCTGGTCTGACCCTCTTTCAAGAGGCCTCAGAAAACATTTACATTCTTTGCCAGAGCATGCTAAAATTAGGACATAAAAATGACAGATTCAATAATGGAGTCTTAAATAATATTTAAGTAGTCTTGTATTCTCTGCAATCTGAGCTGAAGCCAACATTATTGTCATTTGATTGATGCAGTTGTATGCAAAATATTTCAATTTCACAATTACTTCCTACCTAAATAATCATAACCACAGTAATAAAACAATATTTTAAAAGTAAAGTTTTTGAAGCATTTCTTAGTACCTCTCCAATACGTATGCTAACATTAAACAATCTATCTTTTATAATTAAAATCCTTAGCCCTCTTCCATAAAAATCACTTTAATCTGCCTTCCATTTGCTTGAGAAGGGTTTTGCCTTAAATGCCGTTTTCTCATTTTTATTGCTGTATATTCAGAGGTGTTTCATTGAAATACAGGTTGTGCCGTTTGTAACAGAATATAGGTTTGATTACAGAAGTAGCTCTGAACCAACAATTTCTGTCAGTTTTTTAAATGCAGCTGTTTAGGGAACTAGTTCACAGTAAAGTTAAAAATTAAGTATTCTCCCAAATACTTAGTTAAAAGTGCTGCTACGTCAAGTTACTTTTTGAATCCTCAATGCTATCTCCTCCCACTGCTGTGTATTTCTAAAAAATAGTTTAATTTGAAGTCAGTCACTCGTTTCCTTTTGCATCCAATTAGACATTTATTACTAGTTTCACTGCTATCTAGTACCTTGATTGTCATGTATTTAGATCATCTGCCACTCCCTTCCCTCAAAAAAAAAGTGATTAATGTTTGAAGTATAAAATACCCTTGTGCTCATTCTTCATCCAAACCAAATGGGTTATTTTGTTCAGGTATCTGAATACCTAATAGATATTTGTAATTCTGATAAAATCGTGTCAAATTAAAATATAACTGCCTATAAGTTCGTAGAACTGATGTCATGCTAGATTATCTAAAATAAATAATTAAAAATTGAGTAAATGTGCATAACCTGCTGTACAAGAATAGCTAAGGAAGGCATAATTAAGGAATCATAGAAGTACTAGGGATCTTGAATCATCAGTTAGGAATTGTTAATATAGTATAAATGTTGCTGTTAATTTTGTTTATATTGTAAAGGGAAAAGGGTTTTCATTCTACAGTATAGATAATGTTGTGAAAATAATTTCAGCCTATTTATTGCTTGTTTCATAAGCAACAACATTTGAACCCCACCAATTTTGTCAGATAATCTTGTTTTATTCTTGTGTGCAAAACAACTTTGATTTCAGTAAACAAATATTCTAACCAGTATTTTGTTTTTGTGTTTTGCTTGTATATTGGCATATTAAGTAAGTGGAATTAAAAAATAGATGGTAAATATAGGTTCTGACCGCCAAATGGTTTAGCAGCATTGATGTATTGCCTGTGGATGGCTTCTTTTGTCACCTAGCACAGTGCAACGTGAGTCCTTGGTGGGAAGCAAGGACACCTGTACCATAAAAGTAAAAACTGTATTTGCCCAAAAGCTGGTGGATAGTTCAAGAGAGGTGTCTGTTTACAAGATAATGGATTTTTATCTTGGAATTGCTTAGGGCATGGTTACTCTCAGTTCACTAAAATACCAAGCATGTTCACTTACTCCCTCGCTCCCTGGCTCAAAGGAGCTTTCAAGCAGACAGTGTTTTTCTCTGAAGAATCAGAAGAGGCCATTGAAGCATGGAGGAGCTTTGCACTAAAGCAGCTGATGGTAGTTTTCAGAAAACATTCTCTGCAGCATGATCTCGGGTTTCTGAGGTGAAGTTGCAGTCATGGTGCTGTGCTGGGCTGGCAGCCAAGGGCCTGGAGAGGAGGATGGAAGTGATATGAGGACAGCTTTTCAGATCCCAGCCCACAGGTAGCTGGGGAGGAGGAGAGAAGAGGAGGTAGGGGCAGGAGTGGACTGCCAGCATGGCCCAAGTCAGGACTGGCCTGTAAACCTTCATTTTGCTCACAGTACTTGATTGGGAGGAGGGGGCAGTTGGCTTGTGTGGGGCTTTGAGAACCTGTAGGTGCTGTAACTATCCACTGCTTCTTTTTACAGCTTGGTTGTGGCTTCAGTCCTCAGCCGTTCCTTGTAAGGTACCAGCCCTGTTTTTTTGGCATTACTCAGCCCTTCCACCACCCTGTCCCTGGCCTGTTGAGAAAGTCCAGTTACTATGTTTCATCAGGATCCAACAACCATCCACTCTCTTACCTCCATCCTTACCACCCCAGAGTCCTACCTCCATTTACTGCTCACAAGTGAGATTCTTTTTGTCCTGGTTATTAGCCTGTATTACAAACATAACCCTGTTACCCTCACCCCAATCATCTGTTTCCCTTTTGGACTGCAGAATTGTTGGTGGCTACCTGTTACACCACGCTTCAGAAAGAAAGAGGCAGGTCAGAGTAATTGGGATATGTTTTGCCGTGAGAATAGGGTGAGATGAGCAGGTTCAGGACTCCATACTTATGCTGATTTGCTGATTCATTGTTTAAAATGTGGGGGGTTTTTAGTGTCAGCCTGTGGCTCCTGTAGCTGCCCACAGTGTTAGCCATTCTTCTGTTTACCAGTGAAGTGTGAAGCACTTAATTTTCTCATGTAAGGGGTTACAAAAAGGTGGATGAACTGCTTTCTCAGAATTTTCCTATTCTGAGAAAGCAGTTCATCCACCTTTTTGTAACCCCTCACATGAGAAAATTGAGTATGTACTATTTTGCAGCTGGTATACAATTTAAAAGTTAAGTATGTACTATTTTGCAGCTGGTATACAATTTAAAAGTTAAGTATGTACTATTTTGCAGCTGGTATGCAACTTAAAAGTTAAGAACAGCTTCCTCGGAGATGGATGTTAAGGGTCTCTAGTAAGAAAACATGACTCTCAGTCCACTTTTATGCAGAGGAGGGGAAAGGTGCATGTGCAGAGAGACAGCCTGCTACGTCTGAATTAGCAGATCACAATCTAGGCCTGACTTTTTTTTAATTATATGCAGTGTCTTGGGATGGTGGGAGGTGATGAGGGAGGTAGATAAGAAACTTTTATATGGCTTAAACATCTCTTGACACACAGTTGTCATTCTCATGCATGGGGGTGTATAGAGGAGCACAGAAATGAAGCTCACAGACATCGTAGGACAGGCATGGAAAATAGAGGTGCAGCAGTTGATTCTGGAAATGTGGTTAACGACACCAGAAAGGTGTAGTATATGCGGAGGAAACTGTGGTTTAGGTGACATAACTCTACCATTGAGACTCTGCTTTCTACCAGAGTACATTTTCAGTACTTGAAAAATGCAGCAGACTGTGAGTTGTACATTGCGCCTTCCCGTGCTTTTGATTTCCACCTCTGTGGAATGATGTACATTGAAGTAGGCTGATTTTTAGATCTGCTAGAAGAGAACAGTGTTTCAGTATATTCAATCTAGCAGGTTTCACTGTATTTGTATCCATTCTGGAAGAAATGAGAGCAGTGGACTTGGTGGTACTTAGGGATTTTCTGGTGGCCCACTCTTACTTCTTCTTCTTCTTTTTTTTTTTTTTTTTTTTTTTTTTCCCAAAAGAGAAAAAGCAAAGGTTTAGGTTTTT
>VWZS01008125.1:2619446-2661742 GCA_013397075.1 Rhabdornis inornatus | reverse complement strand
ATACCTCTTTTCTTCATGTAATAGGTGGGCTGCAGGAGTGGCTTGTTTTGACCTCTGCCTTGGAATTTTGTGTTTTTAACAGAGAGGAGGTTTGAAAAATACTGTGCCTAGGTCGACACTACAAAAGTATGCAGCTCATGGATTTTTCAGGTTATTGCACATTGTCAGGGGAAGAGGTACACCAAACAGTCTGATGATGGTTTTCTTCCCTCTTGGGAAGTTTTCCACTTGGTAGCATCACTAAAATGGATTGACTATCAGGATGCCTTGGAGAGTCTGGCCAGCTGGACATCAGGGCCTCATATCCTGGAAGAATAAGAAATGGGGGTGGGGGGGAAGGAAGAGCCTCATCCTAATGAAAATAGAAAGAGAATAATCTGCCCTGCTTATTGATTGCATAAAAGGTCAAGTTTATTTGTTCCTAATCTTTGTAGAAAAGAGCCTTTCGGTTTCTGCAAAACTTGTTACGGCAGATGAGTATTTGGAACAGAGAATTAGGTGGTTTCAGTTGCATGAGTGATTGCATTTGGCTGAGGGTGGAATAGCTCAGTGGTGAGGGAAGGAAGGAAAGGGCCCCCATCCTGGGGGGTCTGTGGGGCTCCCAAAAGCAGTACAGTCAGCTGGTACCAAGGGAACACTTGTGGGGAGGGAGCTTGGAGATATTTCACCATTGGGAGACCATCAAGAGAAGAAGATGCTTCTCAGTGGGGGAACTTCTGAGGGTCTGGGATTTAAAGTGTGAGACTAAACTGTCTGAGCTTAATAGTATGGTTTCAGGAGATCACTGAGGCAGTATAAGTGTTGGCAAGGTGCTGCACAGGGCAGCCTTACCTGCCATGGCTGCACATTCATGAGGTTTCTTTTGAGGTGTTCTGGTGGGTTTTTTGACTACACAGAACTGATTCAGGGAGCAGAAAAAAACCAGAAATCTGGCATTGCCAAGAAGAGCTAAATGGTTTTCTTCCTGAGTCAATGTGAGACTTGGTGGGAAATGAGAATTTCCCTTTTGAAACTGACTGAAGTGAGTCGATCTTTCTTGAGCCTAATGTGACTGATGAGAAATACTTAAACTAAGAAATGAGAGAAGAGACTGGTTTGATTTTCATGCCTGGTATTAAAGCACAGAACAAGGAAAATTGGATAAATGCAAATTGCATATGCAGTAACCTAAATGGTCTATGCAGAAGAGGAAAGGGTGAAAATTACTAGCAGAACACTAGTTGTGAAGGTGCTACACTAACAAAGAATACACTTACTATAGCAAGAAAGGAGGGTTAGGTCAGGGAGGTAAAGCAAAAGATATGCTTGTTATCCAGGCTCTTTTTGTTAGTATGCAAAATCAGAACAGCCACTGCTGAAAGTGAGAACATGGTCAAATAGCATTCATGGCCTGAACACAAATACCTAAAATTAGGCAGAAAGTTGGTAAGGTTTCATCAGTGAAGTTGGCACCCTGGAAACAAAGAGTAGCATGGACACAGTAGAATCTATTTGGCCAAAATCACTTTGTGAAGGAATTATGAGAGACTTGTTGTAGATCTCTAGCTTAGATTTATATACAGACAACATGCCTAATACAATGATATAATGATGTGTTTTTTCTGTACAAAACCCTCAGTAGTTTTCTTACCAAAAGAGTAATTCAGAATAGAAGTTGTGTTACTTCGGGCTTGAAAGGAATTGCTGACCCTACAGAAAACATGATTGTTTAAAAAATGAAGATAAAACATGAACTGTGCTTACTTGGTTTAAGTTAAATGAGATGACAAGAAGTTGGTAATTTTTTAAAGATTAACGTGTTAAATTTAAGAGAACTCTTTAGTAAACATAGACGAGCTGAAGTACTGGAGACTTAAATAGAGAAAAGGTTCAACTTGAATCCCAGGTAAAGGAAAAGGAGAATTGTGGCAAATTACCTAATCATTCTAGCAGAGACACTTTTCTTGGGAGAGATATTGGGTTGAGAAAAGGCAATGCAATACAGGAATAGATTATCAAAAGAAATCACTTCTTGGAAGTTGTGATGGGACAAGAAATGAAAGTATTAAGCTGAGTTAGAATTCATTTAAACTTCTTAAAAGTTAAAGCAGTTAGTAGAACTTTCTTTAGATACATAAATTGAGAAAGAAGAAATCCTTCTGTTGTATAGGGAGGGTGGTTTTGAATTAGAGAGAGCCTTTTGTTCAAAAGTTAAATAAATACCTTTGCACTTCTCAGTAAGAAAAATAACAGTGTGGGGACAGCGACAGGATGATGAATGGAAACAAGGTTATGAACATGGCTACGGTCATGGTGGAAATTCAAGACAGAAACAAATTCCAAGTAAATAAAGGTGTGAAATTGCAGTGTACCAGCTGCATGTGGTTACTGCCTACGTACCAGTTCTTTCCCTACTGTAAAGCTACTTGTAGTAGCTCAGCCTTTCTCATAAATGTTTTATACATGTAGTGTACATGGCTCTTCCTTGTCTTAGAGCTGAAGTGCAAATCTTTGAGAAATAGTGTTTTGTAGCTTTTTTAAAGTTACTTTGTGTTATGTTAAGCTTTAAATATAAAAACAAAACAACACCGTAATGCTGTAGAGTTTGCTTTTTAACATAAAATATTAAGGAGCACATTCTCCTCTCAAAAAGTTGCTGTTTCCACTGCGTATACCCTGGAGCTCATTGAACTTTTCTGTGAATAGATTTAGCTCACTGGAAAAACAAAAATCTATCTCTGTTTCCTCTTCCTCTTGTCCTCCCCCCTTCTTTTTAAACTGAGTTTGTTTCCTGTCAGATTAGCGAGTTAAATTGGCTTATGGGGAGGACCAAAAGAAGTGCCAGATTTGGTGCAAGATAAGCCTCTAGGAGCAGGAACAAGCCCTTGAGGGTCAGCAGGAGCAGTGTTGAGGTGTTTTGTGAGTGCCCAGTCTTCAAATCCTGTGTTAGTGCAGCAGAGCTGCACATTGCACTTGGAGGGGCTGTTGTTCACGGCAGTGAATTTTTTGTTTGCTTTAGCATTCTGCCTGCAAAATGCATGGTCCTCACAAAGCTCCTATAGTACACTTTTGGTCAACAGCAAAAGTCTTCATAGCAGGACTTGTATCATGCAACTGGTACTATTCTGCATGGGTTTTGACCTAATGCAGGGAAGAGCACTAGTATGCATCCAGTGTAAATTCTTTTACTTCTGGGTCCTCTCACTGTGTACCCTTGCTTTACTCAAAGGTTGGTGGCTCTTGAAGATTGTTTTGGAGAGATTTTCTTACAATCTTTATTGTGGTTGGGATTTAGAATATGCTTTCTTTCATGTCTGGGTTTAATTGTAGATAATTTTGGAGGGAAAACAGTTTTCTTACTTTGTGGAACTCAGCATACTGGTGGCATCTGGTCATTGTACTAAGCAATCAATCAATCACTAGATAAAAAGGGGCAGAAATGAGAGATACAGAAAATAAACAAAGTAAGCAGAATGCCACCAAATAGCTTTTCCCCCTCATCCCTCTAAAAGGTTTAATATCTGCAACAGCAGTTGTTCACAGCCCTAACTAGAAATGGCAAACTTGTGATGAGGCACTTACTCCCCACACTTATAAAAAGTAATGCACACATATCTGAGGCAATCGGGCCCCTGTAATGATCCTTAATTCCAAACTTCCTTTCTTTTGTAGAGCCTGGTGAAAGCTGTAAGCACTCCCTGATACTGCCCAGGAATGGGTGCCTTTTTTTGGGGACCATTTTGCTAATACAGTTTATACTTGTTAAGTTTTGATTTTTGTTTTGTAGTTGAAAATGCTTTCCACGAACTTGTGATCATGGAGTTTTCTATTCATATTTATTGTTGCCAATACTACTACAAGATTGCCAGCATTTCGGACCAAGCTGTTGCTTGTAACAGGGATGTGTGAGATTTTACATTAGAATATCTATTAAAAAAAAACCAAACCAAAAACTACACAAAAAAGCCCACCATAAATGGTCCTGTCAAATTTAAAAAGAGAAAAAAAAGCTCCAGTCTGAAACCACTGTATTGACTGCTGGTAAAAATAACAGTAAAGTCTCTGACAGCTGAAAGAGAGAAACAAGGAAAAGCATGTTGCTTTTAAGTTTTTCTCTTTGTTTGTTGGCGGTGTGCCCATACACCCCTTTCAGGGCTCTAGAAATGGTTCACTGACTTGAAATTCTGGCTGCTTTTAATTGTGTCAGTTTTATTTGTTTAAGTAATGTGAGGAAAATACTGAGCTAGGTCCCTCAACATTAAATTATCAACTTTACAGACATTTTTTGTCCAGCTCTTTAGACAAGTTAAGAGGGATTCAGGCTTTAGCTTTGTTTTGCTGGTTTCCAAATAGTATTTTTTCACAATGGCTTTGAATTGTTACTGCACCCTCAGAGAATCTCACCATGAGCTATACATTTGCACAGTAAGTCAGACAGCACCAAATCCATCTCTAACATTGAAAAGCTGTTGAGATCTATTCAAGGAGAGAACTGTGCAAGTAATTTGAAGTGGGGTTTTTTCAACATTTTTTGTTGTTAAAAGTGCTCAAAAACATCTAAAATATGTACACCTGCATAACATGTGATGCATGAAAGCATGATTGTTGCTGTACTTAGGCTTTTAAATATGTTAAAAAATCTCTTGTAAATAGAGTGCTTTGTTTAGAAATCAAGTTCTGTTGCTAACAGTGAAATGAGAAAAATAAAAACATTGTAGAATACTAATAATGCCCTGCTTTAAGTTACATTTTAAGCAAGTATTTATTTTGAGGTAAAGTAGGAGGCAATGTTATGTGTATCAATTGTTAACCTTTTGGCATTTTTTAATAATGGTGAAGCTCAGGAAAAAATTCATAACTCTTACTGAGACTCAACTGTATCTTCATTAAGTTGTAATTAAACAAGTAGCCAAGCATCCATGCCGTGTTCAGTATTGCAGGAAAGTAAAAGCTTGTGCCTTTGAAGTTCCCTTGTGATTAGCACCCATCTGTGTTGTACTGATTGTCTAGTTTTGAAACATTCAACTGCATGCTTATTTTGGGACGGAATACACATTGTTCAGTTCTTTCCTTTCATCAAGATTTCCCTGGTGGTCACTGAAGACTGAAGAGTTGTGGATGGACCTAGAGATGGACTCACAGCACAGGCAATGTCTGTTGTTTCACTTGAGCACTGGTGGTGTCTTCTTTTGGCATATTCTGAACTCGGATGTTTCTTCATTGTAGCAAAGATCCTCTTATTACTATACAGTCATTTCAAAGTGGAGAGCTTGCTTGAAATGATACTGCCTTCTTGCGTGGTTTATTTAATGGGTTTGTGTATAACTATTGTCCTCCAGTTGCATTAGTAAGAACATTTGCATATTTATTTTTTCATGCCTTAAATTTTCACTTTTTAAAAAAGCCAAGGTAATGATTCAGGGAACAGATACTATATATTTCTTTCATGTGTCCCACAGCCCTCCCATGCTATTCCTCCCACCTTTTAAATAGTGCTCAACCTCTAGCCTATAAAATCAGCAATTTGTCTCGTGTTTCACACTGTTACATTACTGTTACTGTAGTCAAGTCTACTAGAACTGCACAACTGGAAAAGAAAAACCAGCCTTTGTCCTAATAGTGAAGCTGTGTTCTTGGTTACTTTTGTCTGATGGAAAAATTATAAGCACCTGAGCCACTCAGATGAGCAGTGGTAGTGTCTTGTGCTGGGTACACTGAGAATCTGGGGTTTCAGGAAGCTGAGGCATGTGTGCTTTCACATGATTTCATTAAAATAATATTCCAAATTATTTTGGAATTTATAATTTAGTCTATTAGTGCAGTGAAAAATAGACTTTGCAATGGGACTCCTCTTCAGAAAAACAGGGAGAAGTGACACAGGTCCCCCAAGGTAGCTCTGCTGCAGAATGAGGAACTGTAATCCTGTTCTCCAAACTCACCAGCACTGGGCTAGGATATCAGAATTACAGGAAAGCAGAGGTTGGAAGGCTCCTCTTGATTTCATCTGGTTGAACATCTTGCTGAAAGTCGGGCCTTGGATTAGGTTACTCAGTGCCCTGGTAAGAGGAGTCTTAACTATTTCCGACAAAGGGAACTGTTGCTTTGGGCTTCTCAGTTTGATTCTTTTTATAGTGAGCAATTTCTCCTTGTGTCTGAAACTAGTTTGCCCTGTAGCAGCTCAGGGGGAACTGCTCTTGCTCTTGGTCCTGTTCTCTGTGCATCCTTGTGAAGAAACCAGCTCCCTCTTTGTGTGCTAACTATGAACTGTGTAGGTGTCAGTTCTTGTGCTCTGCTAGAACAGTGTCTTGGTGCTGCAGACCTGCCATGAATGGTTACAGGGAACCGATGTCAGGGGTTGCCATCTGATTTGTACATGTTCCCAGTTGCACTTGTAGAGTAACAGATGCGAGCTGTGTGTCACTTGGCTTTTTTTGACATGTGGCTGATTTGGGATGGCACCTGCAGTGAAGATTTCTTTCTGAATTCCATGGTTCAGCCAAGTGAATGCTAGAGAATGGATTAAGAATCAGTGAGGATACATTTTTTCTCTTTTCTCTGAGGAATTAATGAGCAAAGGAAGAAATATGTGTTATAACTCTCCTGAAAGACCTCTAAATGTGTGTAAATTGAGGTATTTTGTAATATTCCCTGTGAGTCCAACTGATCTCATTCATGTACCGTGTAATTTCTAAAATAAAATTGTACTGTAGCCACGTCATCCCCACCACCCCAAAAGCCTCCCTGTCATTTAAATCAATGATAATTTTAAGAGTTTGATTAATCAGATTTGTTCTGGAATGCTTACTTACTATTGTGCATAGTTTGTTTGGAATTGTAATGAAAATTTTCATTGTATCAGAATCAGTGGTAAGCTCCTGTTGACTTCAGCTTGTCCAAGATTTTTCTACTGCAGTGTAATAGTAAAATATTTAACAGTATTTATTTCACTTGCCCTGATGATGAAAATTTCGTTTTCTGTGAATGAAAATACAAACCCATACATAAATCATGCTGGGTAGATAAGATTTTTTGGTGTAGTCAACAGAAATTCAGCATCTCACTAGGGATGTTTGAATTGCCCATGTCAGCAGACTTTGTTCAGAGTACCTTCCTCATGCCTCTCATGCTTGCTGTATCTCTGATTAATTTTCAGAGCAGCAGACCCATGTCTCAGATATAAAGAATGCAAATTATTAAAACTTTGATCATAAATTAATTTGCTCTGAAGTGAACATTTGCTCTCTTTCCAGACCTTTTCACTTCCTGAGACCTGTTAAGTATTTTTAAGGGTTTTAAGAACACAGCATTTCTTCTGCTTCATCTATAGCATTCATCATGGAAAAGGAAAATGTTATTTCAGTTTTGCTGATACTGAAAATAGGTTCCTTTTACTTGTTTAGTGTTGAATGGGGTTTTCAGTGTATCCAGGACTATAATTTGTAGTATCATCTGCTACAGCTCACGAAGAGGAAACTGTTACTCAACTTGTATGTGTTCTAGGATGGTAGATGGGGTAATTTGTCCTGTTGATTATAAATGTAAATACTGTTTTTAAGGCAATGGTAACCAAGAGTGTTTTTCCTATTTACAGAGCAAGCTTTACATGGAAGGATTTAGAAGCCTAAAAGAAGGAGAACCTGTGGAATTTACCTTTAAGAAATCTTCCAAAGGCCTTGAATCAATACGGGTAACAGGCCCTGGTGGGAGCCCCTGTTTAGGAAGTGAAAGACGACCCAAAGGGAAGACAGTACAAAAAAGAAAACCAAAGGGAGATAGGTAATTACCTTACTTTGCTATTCCCCCGGTTTTTTTTCTTTGCAAGTTTTTCTTGAAATTATGTTTTCAGCATTTATTTGTTTGTGAAAGGAAACCTTTCTATGCAAATTTGGCTTTTACATGTAGCTTAGTAATTTAATTAAAGCTGTGTCTATACAACTACATCAATCATTCACTGATTAGTTTTACTTGAGAAGGTTTTATTAAATTAGAGGGAGCCTGCAGAGGAATATAATATTATTTTGAAGATATTGCTATTAGACTGGAGAGAGAGGTCAGTCTGAAAGCAGGTGAAATAATGTCGTGTTTAGGTGAGAATTGTGCATGCTAAACAACTATTATGTGCAGTGGGGTTTTAAACTGCATCAGTAGTTTTATATAGAAAAAAAATGTAGGTGCTGCAGTAAGGGTTGAGATGTATGTATTTTGATTAGTTACAATTTTAGTTAATGAACAGAGTATAAGGTATTTCCGAAGGTTTTAATTCCTGGTGATCTGAGGGACTGTTGTAATAATACTTTACAAATTTCAGATTTATTTTGATTGCTGCACTTCTGTCTACGTAAGTGCAGCAGTCTGACTTGCACTGCACTGTTACACTTTATTTTCTACTTCTGATGACTTGAAGAAATTCTGAATCCTCTTCACTACAAAGCCACCAGCACCTAGTTCACCAAGGACAGCCTTCCTCCTCAAAAGTGTGTTTATTTGTTTGTTTATTTATTTATTTAGGTAAATTCAACCTTTTTTCCTCATGCTATTGCCCTGCCCGGTGGCTATAATGATTGAGGCCAAGGGGAATACATACTTTGTGAGGATCCTAGTAAGAACATCTAATTACCCAGGTTTTGCCTGCAGTATTTCATGTATGGCATGACTAAGAGGTGATGGCTCTCTTCCATTGCAAAGAGTAGCTTAGGAAAGACAGGGTCACCTGGAAAGTAGCCCAGGTTTGAGAAATTTGGGATCAGAAACCTTTACTAGCTGTAGATGAGCTCTACTTGTCATCACCTCTTGTTTTTTTTGTTGTTCCCCGCCCGCCCTTTCCCTTTTAAATTTTTTTTTACTTAAGGACTGGAGACAACATGGTATTTGTCCCTTTTTCACCTTCTTTGTAAAAGCTAAAGCCCATAAACAAAATTTATTGCTGCTGTAACAGATCAGAGTCCATAACCACAACAAGGACAGATTTTGTAAGCTGGACAAAGCTTTCTTTTTGATTGCTCTCCATATCTCGCCTTTTAGAGTCGTGTTGCATGCAATAGCTGTTTTTTTGGTTTTTTGTTCTTTTATTTCACTATAGGCTTACAGTATTACACTTATTTAAATAATTGTTTTTTTCCATTAATTGTAATTGCTAATCTGTTTAGGGTATTAGCATTACCACTGTTCTTGATGTTTCATACTTTGGCAGCAAATAAAGGCCACAGTCATGCTGATGTGATCCTGTTGACCTATTTGTTGCACATGTATGTGAAGGAAGACAGTCCTTGCTTCAAAAACCTTGACATTTAAGTGGGCTGGTTGTAAGCAGTCGGGGAAGACTACATATTGAAAGAGGCAGGGATTTGAACAATCTATAGTACACAGTGTAGCAGATGCAGGGGGAAGCAGTACTTTCCAAGGGCAATTCATCTCATCCTAGGGAAGCATCTAAAATGTTGGGGTTGAATATTACCTTACTGATGTTCCTCTTCTAGGGGTCCTAGCTCCAATCCTGTAGATGCTTCCAAGTCTCTAAGATGAAGTGAGATCAATTCTGCTTTCAATCATGTTTTTTCATAGCCCAAGCATAGGAAAAATTGAACAGATATACCCTGAAAAACAGTGCGGGGTGGGGGGGGCGGCTGATCTATGAGACACTGTACTCTCTAATGTTCACTTGCCTGTAAAAAAAGGGAAAATTCAAAATTAATTTGAATTAATTTGAATGTGAAAATGTGGGCAAAAACATCTACCCACTTCTGTCTCAGAATTCTTACACTTAAGTCATAAGACACCAAAAAAGGCTGAAATTTGAAATGTTTGAAGTAGCATTGACATTATCACTCAGTAAAAAGCAGTAGCTTGAAGGAAAAGTAGTTTTGAATGCCTAGACAATAAAATGTGCACCTCCAACATGTCTAGTGAAAAGTTTCTTAAAGATTGCTGTTGTACTGTGAGAGCTGCCTCCATTTATGAGAGCTAATTCCAACTTCTCGTGTTCATCTTTTTTTATATTACCAATGTAAGAGTGTGAGAGCCCAGCTTCAGTGCATCTTATTGTCTGGATCCCATTTGAATGGATTCTGTTACTCTAATTACTGAGAGGAGTTAGGGGTAGCAGAGATGGGGGAGAGAAAAGGGAAAAGCAGCTATATGTGCAGACAGGGAGGAACAAAAAAGTCGTGACTCTGAGGCTACCACTATGGGTGGATTTTGTGAAGCTTCCATGATAGACTCAGGGTCCCTGTAATTTGCAGTATTGTTGTTGTGTGGACCTTGCTGTGATAATATTTCCCCTTTGGCATTACTGTGGGCCACATTAGTTTTATACCATAAGTGAGAATTCTTTGTGATTTTCAGCAGTGGTAGTGGCCGCTTGGTCATTCTTTCTCAGTCAGCGTGTTGGCACATGCGCATGTGAGGAAGGGAAGATTTGTGGCCCATGTGCAATGAAGCTGTGACTGAGCAGCCTGCAGGTTCTCAGACCTTACTTTTATCTATTGTAATATGTGTATGTACTCCTTCACAGTATTTAAAGAAATCTGGGCTAAATGGGAGGTTTCTAAATGAAGCTCAGCTGTGATTTTCTGGCAAGTTCATGGTTCAGAATGGTGTTTTATGGCAGAGATGCACAGTGGATGTACTGGTCTCTTCCTACCTGGCTAAACCAGGGGATGAATTTGTGAGGAGTTGCATTGTAACCACCTGCAGCTCGCTTTGTAGGAACTCTTAACACATGCCAAACACAGTGTACTTTGCTCAATTTTGGCAGTGAGCTGACACAAAAGTATTCTATGCTGCTCTCTTGGAGTGAACATGGGCATCTGATGCAGGAAAGAGAAAGTACTCTGAAATCACACTGAATCAAGTACTTAGTAACTTGTAGACAAGTTTATGATTTAGAGTAGAGCATATGAAATCAGAACCTAACCCACCATCTCAGAGTAAAGTTGATAGGAAAAAAGGGAAGAAGGAAAAAATTACATTACTTTCTTTTCATTTTTTTTGAACAAGCACTCCCGGTGTTTCTATGTCGCCTAAAATGAAACCTTGTAAGAGACTATTTTGTGAGCTGTAATTATTTATATAGGTGGGAGAATATTCTTTAGTGCAGTGTACATTTAAATAATTTGACCCCCAGACCTTTGGGACAGTATTAATAAAGGTGCATGATGTTCACAGGACTAGAAGCTAGAGTTATCTTTGGGACCTAGAGGTATTACCCAGTATTTTTAAATACTCCTGCTAGGAGCTCAAACTTGGATACTTTTTCAGCAGAGTGTCTGTTAGGCTGTATTTGCTAAGCTTGGCACTTGCTTCATGTGTAATGTTTTGGGGAGATGGGGAGGTTGACAGCTTTTATTTTATTTTTTCCTTTTTTGATTTTAAAATCTTTATACCAAAATGGAAGCAATAAAATTTAGCAAGAAGAAAGGAACAAGGAAGAAATAATTAAGAGTATAACTCCGTCTCCCAGTTCTAATTTATATAATTTCAGTCCTCCGGTACCTTCTGCTAACATCACATTTGTGGCAGGGAAACTTTCTAGTACAGGTGGCCTGTGTCAGTAAGTGGTTTAGATTTAAACATGAAATAAATAAGCACTACATTGTGGGATTGGAGGTTGAAATGAAACATTTCACTGGCTTGGTTTATAGTGCAGCCCTGCAAGTAGATGGTGAGGAAGGGATTTGGGAGCTGCTTAAAATGAAGCTCAATGAACCATTGACACTGGATAAATGGTGATGCCAAATTACACCCTGGGATATGGCTGGTGAAACAGGCATCTATTTGTAGCTCAGTTGGCTAAACAGTAATGAGTACTGCAGCATGGATTTAATACTTTGAAAACTTTTTTTCCAATGTAGATAAATATGAAGGAGGAACAATTAGAAAAGAAGTGTTTTTTGTGTTAAGATGTTATAAGTGGTGTTCACCAGTAACTCTTGAATGTGACCAAAACCATAATTTTCAAATAAAGAAAAACCACCCACAGGGTGGAAATGAAGCCACTTAGGGAAGAGGGGGTTGTAATTAAATAACAAATTTCTCCCCTGATGAACTGTCACTTAAAACTACTTTGTGTCTGAGTCAGGCAGAAAATAGTTTTAATATCTGAAGACGTTCTGTGGATGATCTGAAGTCAGACTATATTAAGAAAATCTTAAAGGTCTTCTTTAAAAGCTCGTGATTTGCACAAACAGCCACTAAGTTGGTGTGATGGAGGAAGGGATGACACATGGTGGCATGCCATGGAGGACATTTGAATTAAAGTTAGCTGGACTAGGAGAGCTTAGTTTAGGACAACAAAGTTACATGATACTAAGTTACTTCAAAGTTGATATTATATCCATCTCTACTGATTGAATAACACTGAAGTGTATAATCTGACTTTCATAGAAAAGCCTCCTACAGCTTGAACCGAGCAGATTTTTGTGAAGGAGATATGAATAATGGGAGTGGAATGGGCTGGGGAGCAGAGCCCTGAGCTAGTCCCAATGTGGGAGAAGCACGTAAAACCCATGCTAAGCAGATGGGTGGGGAAAGCCTGTAAGTCCCTTCTGCTGAGAGTAAACAAGGCCAGGCTGGTTGTCACTGCACACAGCTACAACAGACGGGGGATACATCCACTTGGCCAGCCCCAGGGACCCGCTTTGGGCAGGTGCTGAACAGCACTGAGGTGAAATGGGGAGCAGGCAAACTGAGTCCTCCAACCAGAGAAATGGATGACAATCCAGGGAGTTGTAGCCTTTGGCACAAAACGGTGTCAGCGTGTTACTGTCCAACGATGAAATTTTTCTACTCCTCTTCAATGTATATTGCATTCACAGTTCTGCCATTTTCTAAAGAGGAAGCTGACACACAGTAATGCAAGAATTGCATGGTTTACACCCATTTCTTAGAAATACAGCCTTGCAAAACGGCCTTACTTGAGGGTTATGTTTCAGCAGTTAGAACAGGAACACCTCCTCCATGATTCCCTTTCACCTGGTATTATATGGCAAGAATCTCTTCATTCCAATTTTCATTCTTGCTTTTCCCATTTTTCAAGCATAGGGCATTTTCTTGACTGTTTGCTCTTTCTCTGCCTCATAATGATTTTGTTGGGTGTTTAGTTGCTCTTTCCAGTGATATCTGAGACAGCCTTTTAAACTCAGAATGGAAAGACGTCCATAATTTTGTTCTCTTATGTGAAAACTGTCATGTGAAATGAGGTCCCTCTGGCCTACTATCATCTTTCCAACAAGGGCACGTATTTAAGGAGAGATGGTAAAAAATAGGGATGTATAGCTTTCTATCTCTGGCAGTAGTGGTTTAAGCATTCCTTCAGTATTGACAACTAATCTGCAAAAGACAATTAGATGAAGTGTTAAGTACCTGAATTTACTGGATGCAACTTCCTTTTGGATACTCAAGTAAAGCTTGATAGTCTTTGTGCAGAGTTTTATAGGCTTAACAATTTGCATATTTAGATAATGAGCTAGAATGGGAATAAACACCATTCTAAGCTATGCTTCCTTACATAATTTTAGGATTGATATTTGCTGTGTCATAATAAGCCACTAAGCTGGCATGAACTGCTTGTAACAGGAACAGCAGAATGCTGAATTTCAAAAGCCAAAAAGAAAAAAACAAAAACACCCCACCTTGAGAGGCCATAAAGTACCCCAGGTACTTTAAGAAGGTTTTATCTTCACAGGGCTACAAACATTAGGCACAAAGTCTTTCATCCTTGCTCTTTTTCTCAGGCTGGCAACTCTTTGGAAGTTTTAGCAACATTTTGGATTTTCTAGGAGTGAGATAAAACCAGAAAACCAGAGAGTCTTGTTGGTAGGGTTAAAATGTTGGTAACTTTTAAAAACAGCTGCCACTTGGTGCTGTGGATTTGGAGGCTTGAAAGCTGGCTTGGAAATGGATCTCTAGGGCAGGAGGTTAATCTTTGCTCGTCTTTGTGCAGACCCATCCAAGTCTTAAGTCAGAAGCCTCTGAAAAGTGTTACTGCATATATTCATTAGACAGCCCCTGTTAAAATCTACATCATCCATCTGTGTTTAAAGGGAGCTCAGCAGTCACAGCCCTCCTGCATAACAAACACACAGTGTGCTTCCAGGACTTGGTCTGTCCAGTCTAATTAGAACAGAATCAGATCTTCAAGAACAAATATTTTTGGCATGAAAAAATGGAAAGAAAGTGGCTTAAGGTAGAAAAGAGAAAAAACTACCACTGCCTGATGTATATAGCTCCCAATACCTATGGACCACACACTATGTGTCATGATTTCTTCTCTGGCACAGGGTGTGACTAAACCAGTCTTCCTGAAATGCCTGGTGTAGAACTATGGGAAGGTGTTCCAGAGTGAGAGCATAAGTAGGAAAACCTCCCCTGTTGGAAGACAGCAAGCCACAGCTAAACTAGCTTCTACCCCAGATCCAGCATGCAGCACTGGGAGCTGCCTTTCTCAAAAGACACTGGATTTCTCTTCCATAATTCTGTAGCTCAAACAGTCAGGAGCCAGGATGCAGAGCTGAAAGATCAGTGTTTGTGTGTTGGAGCAAAGTGTAGAAATGGTTACAGTCGTGCATAACAGCACGTATAATATTTGAATATAAGGTTTTGTTGTTCAGAAGACATGGAAAAATCCCATTCAAAATTTTAAATTGAGAGAACATGGTTAGATTTGCAAAGCCAAGTGCCCATAGTTAGATGCGAGCTACAAAGCTTAATTTGATCCAAGGTCAGTTAGGCATTTTGAGGTACTCTGGCACACTGTAATGTGCTGAGTGGTTATACAAGCAATTCCTCATTCATTTGAAAGGCCATTTTCTGGTTTCAGACAATTTAAATACCAAATTACTTGCAAGGCCACTTAAAGTAAGATCTCTTTTCCGATCCTCCATTGCTGGTGAGTGTGCATGACCGTGCAGTGTTTCAGCATGCTCACTTGGGTGCAAGCAGGAATTGGGCTTTGCACTTAGGCCTACAAATCATCAAAACATGCAAAAATACGTGCTGCCTTTCCATCATGTGTCTTCTGGTGGGGCTTTTCATGTGCTTCAAGTAAATGCAAATATCTGTGCCAAGGGCAGAGCCTGGAAGCTGGTAGCCATGATACCACTAAGTTAAACCCAAGTGTGATTTTCATCATTGCAAGCTTTTATTAAGAACAGAGTAGAGCCTGGAAAAAAGTTTTTTGGTATCTGTTTGTATGCTTGTACAGTTAAGAAGAGAGAGGCCCCAAATTTTTCACAGTGTTTATAATAAGAAATCCAAATTTGATGCTAAAGTAAGTAGATTCAATTCTGAAAACGTACCAGGAACAGATGAAGTGAGTAGGAAGGTGTCGTTTTTATGCAGCCTCATGTAGAGTAAAGCTGTCCCTGCACAGCAGATGGGTTTCTTAAGTACATACACTGTTTTTGGAATGCAGAATATTTTTCTTTAATCGGATGTCTTCTCTAGGCCTCATGCTTTCTGACTATTCCACTCTCTTTCATCAAGGGGTGAGCTCTCTCTCACTTACAGTAAACTCCCAGCATGTATTCAGGCCTTTTCCTGCACTGATATACCTAATGAGCCCACTGCATTACCTGTACTAATGATTACACAAACCAGAAGGATTTTAGAAGCACAAAAGAATTGAGAACTTTGCTCAATTTAACAGACATTATGCATAAATCCAGTAGAGTATATGTTAAAAGTATCTCAGTAAATAATTTTCAAAAAGTCATTCTGTTTCTAAAAATCTTCTTGATATAACTGGCATAATCTTCTTTAATCCAAATTTGTTTCTCAGTGTTTAATTTCTTACTACTATACTATTTTCAAGTAGACAAAAATAAACAAAAATGTGCATACATTTTCAGGGGCCAAATCAGTGAATACTTAATCTTGTGCTTTGAAAATAGCAGGGAACAGAGCATTATTTGACTATACTTTCCCAATTGTAACAATTTCTGGTTTAAGTTGATACTGATCCTGACTACAGACTCTGCTGCTTTCTGCTCATGTGACATGCTATAGCTGTCAATGAACTGGGAACAGACCTGCTCACAGGATAAGCTAACTTTTAAAAAGGTGCAGACTGCCTGTGCTGCATTTTATGATAAAAATATTCAGTGTAATCAAATAATTAAACCCCAGATCTTCTATTTTAGGAAAACAATTGCATTTCTGTGTTTTTGTTTTTTTGATATATGTTGCACTCCAGCATCACCTGGCAAACGTACTCAAAACACGTAATAAATACACAGCACTGAGGACAGATTGTAATAGTGATTCCAGATGATGGAAATAATTGTCATATAGTTTGGCCTGTTGAAAAAGATACCAAAAACTTGAAAGCTGGAGAAAAATGAATTATAGCATATCTGCTAAATCAGATATCCCCGAAACATTGCCTTTGATTTACCACTGTGGGTGAATTGGATGCTCTTTAGAAGGAATAAAAGTTCTGGAGCCCTTTAACTTCAAATTAATAAAGACTGTGTGGTAATGTAATTCCAAATCACTACAGCTGTTTCTTTTATTAGCTGTGGCTTCATGTTTCTGTCCTTGACACTTAAAGATCAAACCTACTTAAATATGAATAATTTAAAATGTGAATTTACTTCAATATCTTATTTTGCCAAGAAGCTCGGCAGCTCATTATATAAGAGGAATGTGTCACGGAGATAGTCATCCCCACAGTGGTGGTGCAGGCACGATGCTGCTCTTCCCACTGTGCATCCCCCACCCCCAAAAGTGCACCTGTGCCAGAGCATGTATCAAACAGGTAATGACACACAGGCTGTGTCCTGAAAGAAGGCATGAGTCTGTAAGGGCATATTTACACAAAGAAAGGGAGGCTTATTTCAGGAAAAACATACCAGTTGAAGCCACCCCTGCAGAGCAGTGTGGCATCCTCCATCCAGAAGTAGCAGGACTGAGTGGGACTTTGCAGTTGCTTCTTCTGGTTATGACAAGCTGCTCATGGAAGAGACAGTGGAGCTCAAATGGAAATGCTCCTGTGGTGTCCACGATTCTTCAGGCAGGGTCATAGGAAGATATTTCAAGGATAAAAGATAGGGTGAAGATTAGGAAGAAGCAGGAATAGGAAAACAAACACAGGGAAGATGAGGAAGGAGGGGGATGAGAAAGGTCTTAGGGAAGGGAGAACAGACCACTGAAAATAGTGCCAATGTGAGAAGCCCAGATCTTTTCCAGGCTCCAAATGATTATCTCAGTGCTGGTAGTTCTGCCTCTCTTCGGGAACTACAGAAAAACCTGCATCTCCCCACAGGCACAATCAGGAATTCAACTGCATTTTCCTCCATTTTGAAAGATTGCTGCAAGTCAAGAGCTAAAGCACAGGGAGCTGAAGTACAGGTGGTATGTGAGCTCCTGCTCTGCAGCCTTGCAACAGCTATGGTGATTCCAGTGGATCTGGGAGGGTTGGCCTGAAATGGGACTTTCTGCAATATTCTGCTTATTGTGTATTCATTGTTTAAAAATAGGGTGACAAACTTAAAACATCTGGAGTTTGTTTTGCAGAACCACCAAATGGAGCCCTCACAGTTGCTCAGTTTGAGCTTTGCCTTGAATGCATCAGGTGCTATAAAACAGTAAATGCTCCATGGGCACTGGTCAAATTGGGCACTTAGAATAATGCTCCTCTGGAAAATTATTTTGGAAAATTATCTTTTTTCTTGTGCATTTCTCTGAGACCAAATAAACCACACAGTTTTGTAGAGACATTGCAAAGTAAGTAATGTTCGTAATGCATGAAGAGATCTTAGTGAGAGCCCCAAAATCAGTATTTTTTGTGTTTGCAATTTAGCTGGATTTAGTGGTGAGTTCAAGCATTGAATTCGGTAGGCTAAGGAAGAAGAATACAATAACTTGTGTTTCATGCAGCAAATGAGAAAAGGCCGTATAGGAGAATTCACAGGCTGTTACTGCAGTGTAAATGGTTTCCTTCTCTTTCAAATATTGAATTGGTAGATAATGGGATTTGTAGAAATTAGCCTGCATACTCCTCTCACTAGTTTGGGGATTTGGACTAGTTTTTGTTTGCACCGTAGGACGAGGATGAAGAGAGTTTCAGGGGGAAGTGGAACTCTGCACAAGAGAGGGCAAAGGTGCTGTGGCCAAGCTGGAGGAACAGCAAGCTAAGTTTGGCATTATTGATTGGGAAGAGGGAGCTGGGTTTGCTCAGTAACAGTGGAATGGTTGAGGAGGAGAGTTGGGAAAGTTCACTATGAAATATGGGAGTGGGCTAAACAATTCCTTTTCTTTGATCTCCGTTAATTTATAATCTTATGATGTTGAGTCTCCTGGCACTAGAGCTTTTACAATGAATAGCTGAAAATACAAACATTGATTTAAATTGTACTGGTCTTGTGTTGACTACCTCTACTCTCAAAGTCACTTGGAGTTTTAGCCTTTTAGCTGTTGGACAGTTTAAATGCTGAACATTTAATTTACTTTAGACATCTCTGGAAACAGCAGCAAACTACAGACTGCTCAATTAATGTTGCAACAGCCTTTGCACCAAAGTTTGACCAGAATGCTTTGATTTCTTTTAATGATAAATTAATATATTCTCACCATTATAAAAAGCTGAAATAGTTCTGTGTTTCAAATTTAATTTCTGGTTTGCTAGTGTTTAAAATTAGTACCTTTGCCTTTTTGTTAGGCTAAACTAATACTGTAAAACAAAACAATAGGGAATGTGTGTCTTCCTGAGATGAGTTGTACTGCAGAATTATGCAGTCTTGCTTCTTTCATCAATGAGAAGGAACCACCAATAGTTGCATTAGGATTGGAAGTTGTATGTAGCTCAGATATAAGCCTATTAATTAGCCTTTTTAAAGGTTTCATTTTATTTACATTCTTTTCCCCTAGTTTTTATAAGTCACTTCTTTCTAGTAAGTAAATGAAAAATCTCTCCTGTTTATCAGACCAACTTTTTCAAGTTCTTGTGTTTTGATACATTTTTTTTAAGAATTGTGGTTAGCTGGTCAAATAATAATTGTTAGAAATATGTACCTACATTTCTTTTTAATAATTACTTAAAATGTGTAAGCACTTTAGTTTTCTAAGTCAAAAAATAATCCTCAAAGTGGATTTCATTTACTTGGTAAATAATTCAATGTGATTTTATGTTATTAAATATGGTAATATCATTATTCACTTCACTAGTGAGAAATTCTAGAATTTTTGTCCTTATGTTCATTGTGTAACATACAAATTCTACTTGGAGACCAGAAATAATTTTATCAAATGTTCTTTCTTATTATCTCTGTATTTCTAACTCCCTGGAGCCTCCTGAAGTTATCTTTGTCCTTTACAATTTTATACATTTCTCCTTTACATAGAAAAGAAACATCTGGCATTTTTATAATGAGAGCTGTACGCTCATTGACCAAACAAGCAGCAAGGAATCTGTTGTATGCTTGATTATTGCAAGAAAATGAGGTAGTAGTCTCACTAATAATTACTAGAATTTGTATTAACTGGTGCTGTTTCATTTCTGAGTCAGCTAATCTCATACTTTCATCCTTACAAGAAAACAAATCGTGTTTAAAAATGTCTGGTGTGGAAAAATGATACTTTCAAATGTAGAGATTAGAAACATTTAAAGCATACGTATCTGTGGTTAAAGATGCCGACTCTTAATTCTCCCCTGTCTAGAGGTTTCCTTTTTTATCTTTGAAGTTCAGTCATTATTCTATGTCTATGCCATTGGTTTATTTTTGTATCCTACAGAAATTAATTCAGACTGTTTAGATCCAATCTTTTTAGAATATTTATGAATGCAACTTTACCAACAAGTTTACATTTTATGCAGCCTGTGGAGCTGGATTTTGGAATTTGCTTTTTTAGTAGTTCTTTTGTGGAAGAGAAATCTTTCAGGCATGAATTGATAGTCCAGATCTTTTGAGGTCTGTCTGTGCTAACCTATGACCTCTGTTCTTAGGAGGTCAACATCTGAGGGCAGGAGATTAAGGCAGTTAAAAGATTGGAATGGGAACTGGAATGGAAAAATTAGCCAGCACATTTTGGGTGGAAAACATCAAAGTCATCAAACAATTTGCTTATTTTAAACTCAGTTTAAGGGTAACAAGCTAATTGTACTGTGTTTGTTGACGCAAGCAATTTATATTATTTGAGAACATTAACACTGAAGAAGAATTCTTTTTTTAATCGGAGAAACATAATGCCTCTTCAGTATAAATGCACTACATATTTTGTATTCTAAATGCTTTTGTGCAACATTTTTAGATAATAATTCAGGATCTGCTCATACAGTTCGTGTGCATTTAATTAGCTGTATTGCTTACAAACAGCAATAGCAAGTGTTGTGGAACCTGAAACTTGCTTGTAGTCTGCTGAAGACCCCTTGCTGCTGTTGGAGAATACAGGTGCTCTCAGTACAAAGGAAAAATGATTCCCATATTAAATCTTTCTAACTCCAATGCTTAAAATCGTTTGTAAGCATGTCTCCTTGTTTCAGTTTTAGAAATGTGAATTCCTTTCCCATACAAAGTTGTGACCAAGACATGTTCTTTTATAGATTATAAATTGACTTACAAGAAAAGACACCATTGTCTCTTTGTTCTTGTCTGACATAGTTCAAAATTCATTAGTGTTTGTTTTTAGAAGAGTGACAACTTCATCTTTCATCTGTGCATTGATTTCAAAAATGTAATTATCTAGAAGAAGATACCTTCCCACATCTGAACAATTATGCAAGTTCAAGGATTTGTGTAAGCAATCACATTTTCTTCTTGCTTGTTTAAAGTGCAAATGGAAGTGGTTTCAGTTTCATAGGCAAAAGCCAGACTAGTGTTTCAGCATGCAAACCCACCTAGCAGGAAAGAAAACAAAAATTCCAGGTACCTCTCAGCTCAGGCTCTGACTAACACTGTATCTATTATGGTACTTCTATAGGTATGGCTGCTAATTAAATTAAAGTACTATAATACAGTTGAACTCAAGCAGACAGCCATCCATAAACCTCAGTGTAACCTCTACATGTTTTTATTGTTCTTTGGATAGTGAAGGATATGAGATTTAAACCCCTTTGCAAGCTTATAACTTTACGACTCTTCCTCTGACTGTGAAAACCTTTTTGCAGCTTTTAGCCCTGATTTGCACCTGAGGGGAAATTGAACAAAATTATCACTGTAATTTCTTGCTCTTCCAAGGAGGGAAAAGAAGGGAAAGCAGGAGGAGCTGTTGTGGACTGCTTTGTTTCCTTCCTGCCATTGCACTGGCTTGGCTGGAGAAGCCCTGCCCGCTGCAGGGGTGGCCACAGCTGGCTGTGCTCCATGATTCTGGAGCCACTGCTGTTCCTGGATGTGTCCTGCATCCTCACTGCTGCTGCCACAACTCCCTGTGGCCTGCATCCCTAGGAGTGCCACAGGCATTGGGAATTAGAGAGCATTTGAAGGGGCAGAACCAACCCCTTGATGTATTTTGGAGACCTGTTCCTTGTTTGAATTCTTGGGATAAAATGGGGTAGCTTCTGATCACACATTTTGGGATTCTTGCTTGTCAGCACTCTCTGTGGTTAAATAATCAATGGCTGGGAGAGCTAATTCTGTTTTACAGAATGGTTTTGGTTACCCACTTGCAAGAACTCGTGAATCCTTGTGCAGGAACAGAGGATTTGTTAATTAATAAAGAAAAGGTATTAACTACAAAGATAGTGTGCGTGACATGACTTAAGATAAATTTCTTCTTTGCCTGAGCCATTTCTGTATCTTCCTTCTGTTCTGTATGTTTACCAGTAAACTCTTCGATGCAATCCTTCTTAGTTCATATAATACCTAAAATCACTGTAGTTTTTTAGTACAATAGTAATTGTGATTCTTGGCTTTTTGAATTATTAGTGATCATTGATACACACACATTTTTTGATCTGGAAGACCTGCTCCCCAGGATTTTTGCTGCATGTGTGTAGCTTCCTGTTTCATTATGTTTGATGATTCAAGCATTCTGTCCGTAAGCCTGCTTTTCTTAATATCTTTTGCCCACCCATTAGAAGTAATCAGGAAATACCTGAGATCTGCAGATCAAAAACTACTCTAATGCACACTCTCAAGGTGCTGGAGGTTTTTCATCCCTTAGTAATTGTGGCAGTAGTTCTAAAATGCTAAGACCTGCCTCCAAGTTTTATGTGCAGTAGCTTGTGGGGCAGAGTAGACTGGTTGCTGAGTTTGTGGAAGGGTAACTCAAAAATCGAAGAAGTTGTAATGCAGTTTTTGAATGGCTTAGTAATTAATCTGACTTACTTATGATGAAACCCTGCTTTGTTTTTGCTTGGTCTTTTTGAGAAGTAGCTAAAGAATATATCCTCAGTTCCCTCACATTTTCTTTTCACAACAAAAAAATGCTGTAGAGATAGACAAAACTGTTTAGAATTACTGCAAATAGTATTTTTCAGGCTTATGTGTTTGCGAGGGTTGAAATTTCTGGCAGTGCAGCTGTGCCAGATTCCTGACTGCAGACCCCAGTGCTCTTGGAATCAGTGTCTCCAAATGGACTCTGTAATTTTCCTCAGCTGAGTCACTTCCTTACCATGAACTGCCATAAAGAGATTATTACTTCTGCTTTGCTTTCTAGGGTTTAGCCTGTACTGCCCCCCTCCTTTTCAAAACAAGAATTCGTCATAAATCACCTTTTGTAGAAATGCAGTTGAGTTCAGAGGATTTCAGAAAACTGGGTTCTTGGTGGCCTTTTTTTTAAGGGACTATTGAGGTTTGTATTCCTCATCTGTTTCTAGCTGCAGATTTGAATGAGAAGCCAGCAAAAAAAAAGCATGTTGGTTTTGTTTCTAAGTAGTGGTTGAAGTTGTTTCCAGCTGCTGGGAGAACATGAATGCCTACAAGATACTTCAAGTGGTAGCTATCCGTAAAATCTTTGGAAGTATATGGTAATAAATCTAAGATGTTATACATAAATTTTCTTAATGACCCACATTTCTTGCTTAATTCTTGCATAAAATACAAATTATTCAAATCTGAAAGCTTTTGAGTTTGTCAGAATAAGTCTTTACACCAGTGTAATGTTAAGGTGCATTTTGTAGAAGATTGACTTTGTCAAGAGGAAAAAAAATTAAATCTGTTGTATACACATGTTGTACACACATATATAGTATATAGAATAGATTAATGAAAGGTTTCCTCAGTTGTATTGAAGAAAGTGGGTGCCAAAAGAAAGATGACTTGATAAGTTACAACGTATCAGACAAAATGAAGCTATAATAATGTAGCTGTGTTAGCTTGCTCTCATTAGGCCAGGTAACAACAGAAGTAAAAATGTCACATGCCCTTGTATCATCTACAGTCCTGCCTGTGTAAGAAGGTCAGTTGAGAGTTTCCAAAAACCTGCAAAAGATTCTTGAATTACAGATTCTGGTTGAGACTGAAATGAAAAACTCTATGAAGGTGGTATTAGTACTGGAAATTAATTGTGACACTGTATGCACACTAATCACTGTAGTGAAACATCCGGCTGCAATAATGAGATGCTGTGTTATGAATAGGATTCCACCATGTTCACTTGCTATGGTAGCAGGTGGTAAATTTGCTTAAACTTGCATATTTTGTTACATTGTAAAGTACTACGGTTTCTGTGTGGCATATAAATCCATTTTCATTTAGCTTGGAAATGTTTTCTTCAAGCAGATTCTCATTTAGTCAAAGAAAAAAAAAAGATTGCACAGAGACAGGTTTATGTTTATTATTACTATTATTGTTATTATTAATTAATTAAAACAAATCTGTTTCATAAAAAAAGAAGCCCTGCTTTGTTAAATCATAGTTAAAGTTTTTTAATTTAAAAATCCTAATTTCCTTGAAGTAGCCAGCCATGCCCTCTGAAATGATTCATCCCAATCAGTGTGAAAAGGCTAAATCAGTATGTAAAAGCTAAATGTGCCTATTAGGAGCAGAATCAGGATGGAAGTGAAGGTGCGGGTGTGCAGAACTGGGTATGGGAAGGAAGTGTGGTAAAAGAGATTACTGAATATGAACTAGGTAGTTTGTGGGGCTGGGGCTGACTGAATAAAGAGAAGTGGTGGGTGGGCAGTGTTCACCCCTTCATGACAGATGGAGGCAGGGCTGCTTCTGATCTGATGCTTTCTGTGGACTGATGATTTCCAGTGCTTATAGACAGGTCTTCAGGATGCTTCTGCCCCAAACCAGGCCATCTGTAGTCCTCACTTTCCCTTTGTCCCCATTTCCCCCACAGAAAGCTAGAGAAGCTTCTTTAAAGTGTGTATTTTATGTGATGCAGGGGAAGGGGAGTACCAAACATGGGTTGGCTGCAAGCTGATCAAGAGAGAAAACAGCAGAGGTTGTAGCTGAGTGCTTTGCACTCATGGTCCAGGGTGCATGGCTGGCCAGGGCTCTGCTTGGCTGGGGTACAGCTCTTTGCTGGGGCAGCCTGGAGGCTCACCCCCTTGTAGCCACCCAGGAGCCCCAGACACTCTGTGCATGGGGATGTACTGCATCTGAAAACCAGCACAAATGAAAGTGTGTGGCACAGCTGTGGCTGCACTGAAATCTGGTGAGGCAATGGTTTGGTGCTGAGAGCCAGGCTCCCTGTAGTGTGCTGTGACTGGGGTCCCAGGGTGCTCCCTCCTGGGAGGGGATGGGCTGCACTGGGCTCTCTGTGACAAGACAGGCACTTTTAAAATTTCCCCTCTTGGTTTTCAGACAGACACTGCCAAACACAGGATGAGACTGCTGAAATGGTCGAGCAATGCGACCAGGAGGGTTCTCCTGAGGATGCTGTAATAGACATAGCCCTAGGGACCTGTTTGGCAGAATGTGCCAGTAAGATAATTCTGCGTATGCCACAGTCTCTTTCCGCAAGGGAAAAGAAAGAAAGGCGAAAATGGGGAAGCTACACAGGTGGCCTTGGCCCAACCCTAGGCCATACCCTTTCTCCAAGGTATTCAAGACAGATTCCTTCAGATGTTGGAGTTAACTTAAAATTTCGTGTATCAGTAGGTGTTCTTAAATGTGCAGTAAATTGACTACATCCAGGTTATTGTCAATGTAGGCACTGCACATCTTGAGATTTTTTTTTCATCTATGTGTACTTGTAAATTACATATGTGGAATATCTAGAGTGTAAACTTTCATCCAATGGTTCTGTATCTCATGCCTGTGTCCATTAATACATAGCTGGGTTTTGGGACTCTCCTCATCACATGTTGACATTCACTGGGGATACACAGCTGGTATTTGATTATGTCTGATTTGTTTGTCAAAACTCTCCCCAACAATTACAGAAAAACTTTTCAACCAGAACTGCTAGAGGGACACGATTAAGTTGAAAATAATGTAAATTTCAGAAAGCAATGCTTCTTTAAGTATAAAACATACAAGTTTTTTTAGCTGTTGTTGATATTTGTGTACTGTGCTATACAAGCTGAAGTAATGGGAACCTCCAAGGTTCTGGACTGCGTTAACAGATTGAATCCCTATTTATTATTTTTCCCTGGAGGGCAACTGTGACTTTAAAAGAAAGGGATGCTTCCCCTGACTCTGAAGCCAGGTCTCTGCCAGGGTGCAGTTTCAAATTACCGTGGTGGGGCAGCTGCCATGGCCAGCCTCGTGGTCCTCTGCCTGCAGGTCACCCATGCCAATCTAATTCCGCAGAGAGCCACTTTGGGTAGCATTAACTGAGAAAAAACGAATCCTGCAAAAAGAAAAGGTACCGAGCAGCAAAGGGATGGAGGGAGAGGTGACGGAGTCGGGGAAGCCTCTCGGGAGCAGCTCTGTGCTCGGTGGGTTTATGTGGAGGGGGAAACCCTATGGGCAGCTCGGTGTGAAACACGCTGTGCTCTCTGCTTAACGTGGCAGAGGAGACATTCCCTGCTGGCAGCAGCTTTTTGGCCTCTGTAGTAGGAGCGATAGGAAGTCTGCCCTCACTGGTGGCAGGTGGTGATTTAAGAGCCAGCGGGGTTCATGGGAGGAAAGTGTCAGGAACACAAAACCCAGCAGGGAGTTGGGTTTGGCCTCCAAAAGGCCAGAGGTATAATTAGGCATCAGCAAGACCTCGCAGAGGGTTTGGGGAGTGTCCCAGGCAAGGTCTTTTCTATTTGAGCTTCCTCTGTCACACTGCCAGTAGATCCTGCTGCACAGGGCTCCCCACAAGAGTGATGGTCTGTGCTTTTTAGCAAGGCTGCAGCTTGTGGTTTTCCTGGCCAGGGAATGAAAACAGGATGCAAGAAGCAATCCTACCTATTTTAGATGCTTTGGTGCCACCACACCATTAACTTGTCTCTGAAAAACTGTACAGTAGCGGGAAGTTGGCAGCTGGCTGGGAAGGTAGGCGGCATTCCTCAGCTCGGTGCCTGACATCAGGAGAGCAGCCTTTAAAAGCTGCAGTGCTCAATTCACTGTTAACTTCTAGTCTGGCCTTTTAAAACGTATGCAGTGGTCATTTATCAGTTCCCTTCCTGCCTTTCAGCAGTTGCTCCTCAAAACTTGCAATATGCAAGCAGTGGGCTTAGAGGAGTCAGCGTGTGGTGTCATCACAGCTCTTCCTTCCCTGCCAGCTTCCCCTAAACAATCTGTTTAGGTTGTTTTCTGCTTCTGTTGCATTAGTTTGAAGTGCTGTGAATGATGTGAAGACAATTGGAGATATGTACAAAGACTAGCATTTCCTCTTGTAATGTTCTGCTATTTCACGTCAATCATATTATCTGAAGGGTGTTAAAGTTTCAGAGTTTCACTGGGGAACTTAAATGTACTAAAATTATAGCCCGCCTTCTTCATGACAAGGAAAAAAATAACATAAATTTCACATACAGTAGCAGAAACCATACTCTTTCCATCTGATTTTACCACATGGACCAATTACAGAGTGTTTGTATGTCATACAGAAGAAGTTAATGTTTCAGGTTTCTTAGTGACAGATCTTCAAAGGAAGCTTCCTCACCAAATAGGAAGGATTATATAGAATCAGCACTTAAAGTTAGTAGTACTGGTAATGCTAAAAGGCAGACCTAATTGTCAGTAACTTTTTGAAACTCAGTCTACAATTCACTCAATGTTGTGTTTTCCAGGCTTCCAAAAAAAAGGGAAATATATATTCCCTGGTATTTCCAGATACGAGTATTTTCCTAGTCTTTGCTAGGAATCAGTGAGTTTTCGAAGGATTCGTAAATGCTGCTCAAGTATAAAAATAAGTTATAAAATGCTGTTTTGCGATGTTGAGATAGTAAACTAGCATTATTGTGAATCTTTCAATCATCCTCAGTTACTAAGAAAGTTGAACAGGTGTCTTTAAAAAACTCCAAACAAACAATTAGTTAATTTAAAAAAAATAATTTATGGCAAAGCTCTAGAGTGATATTAATGTTATTCAGAGTTTCTTTTGTACAAATAGTGTCACACTGGCAACTAAAGTCCTGATTTATTGATGACTTCCCTTTCTATAAGACAGCTTATGGTTTTCTTGTCATCATCATTAACAGAGGAAAGTTACCAGCTGAACTAATTAATTCTGTAAGACTTCATAGGAAAAATAATTTTGCAGCTATTTTTTCTAACTGATACACATGTGATTTAAGCTCTGGTGGCAAGAAGCAGGGTAAGGTATGGAAATGCAGACAGCTGCCTCTGAAAGAAACAAAGCTTCAAGGAAGCTTAACATGCTGAAATCAAGGGGTGCACATAATCTCTATCCTAGGGTGCTAAAGTACTGAGCATCACATCAGTCCAGGGTTATTAACGGCTTTTGCTTTGAGATATGGACTTAGGACTAAAGAATGTTCACGAAAAAAGGATGTAAGAACTGCAGTCAATGGCAATCAATGCTGTCCAATCTCAAAATATTTATGACAGCTTTGCATCCTGCTAATAGAGAAGATACGGGAAAATTAGAAAAAATTGATGAAGTGCAATGTTAGCTTATCGGTTCCAAATTGTGCCTTATTTTTATTATTTACTTGATCTAGTATTTGTATTCTGTTAACTAGATAATTTTCTTAGACAATGGAAATGTGCTTAAGGTAGTCTGGCCTTCAAAAATGATCTGTTACAATGTGCAAAGGAAAATTATTAGTTAAAAGAAGGTCCAATACATGGATTCTGAAATGGGTGAAAAATAGTTTACTGAGCTTTACTTGGTTTTTGAACCTCCTGTGCTCCCCTGTAATTTATTATTTAGAATTAGAAATTATTTCAACAACATGGTGAATATAAAAGTTCTGTGCCTTGTGCAGCATCTCCCACTGATGCCAGCACCACCATGTAGATAGCCTTTAAGGACAACCATATTAAAGAAATATTAAAGTTAAAAATAACTTTTTATTATTATGAAGTATATAATATTTTATAATATATTATAAAATATATAATAATATAAAAGAGAAAAGTTGCAACCTATTTGTATAAAAGATAAAGGGGCAAGGAACAGAATTTCAACTTGACATTTGTGGGGGAAAGCAGAAGTTATCATGTCCTGCCTGTCCTGCCTTTCCTGCTGGTGTGTCCTCTGTGGTTGTCCTTGGTCACTGGGGAATTTTGGGGTAGATTGGTCTTCCCATTTGCCTGCCAGCCATGGCTGCCCCAAAGTTTTTGTGTCAGGTTACAGGAACCCTAGGAAAGAGTTTGGCTGGAATTTTGCTGGTTTAGGGGAGCCTGTAGAACAGTGGAAGCAGCTCTTTTGACAGCATCTAGAGCAGTTGGGGAAAGAAGATAAACGATCAGGTCCTTGATTCTTTACTCCTAGATCTAGAGCAGGCTAAGCACTGCTGAGCTTCAGGTGCCTCCTGACTCCCTTCCCTAAAGGCACACAGACTAACTGGGAATGGCAGGGGTCTAACATATTTCAATGAGTAGTGTGTCTCCTATACCAGAAGAGCCACTGAGCTGGGAATCAGGTAGTAGGATTTCCTTCCCTTCCTTGCTCTGCCAGTGTAGTGCAAAAGCAAGCCACTTTGAACAGATCAGGGAATTTGCTCTAAAGTATTGATTATGGTTTCTCAGTTCTTTTAGTAGCCTGATCAGCCTCATTGTTGCCAAAGCCTTTGTGTAGTTTCTGTAAGAACAGATAATTGTTTGCAGCATCCCTCTAGTGCCATTCACAGGTTGTGCTAACTGCACTATCGAAGTCCTCTGCAAAGAGGGAGACACATTGTCTGGTGCTCAGTGGTGCAAATCAGTAATTCCTGGCTGCTGCCTTATTTTCCTGAGATGCAGCTTGCTTTCCTGATGGCAGGCCCATTGGGGAGGAAGGGCTGGAGAGATGGCTTTGTGCTTTTCTCATCCTGTGCAGAGCAGCATGCACCACAGCTGGAGTAGACTGGGAGAACAGTACTCCCCTCTCCCAAAATTATGTTATCTTGCACAGCAACTGGAAACCTGCTAGGCAGCCAGCTGTAGTCTTGTGGATTTTCTATTACCTCTGTTAAGTCATGTGTTGCGGCTTTTCATCAGCACATGTTTGACAATTCTGAGTCATTGCACAGGCACTTCGAGGTATCATCTTCTACATCACAAATGCTGTACAAATGGGTCTTGGTGTGTAACAATTTGCAAGCATCCCCTTGTTTCTCTGGCTGAGTCCTCTGCTGCGGGCTGTCTTTGCTCAAACTCCTCTTACTTCCTTTTTCATCTTAAAGGCACAAAAGAGGTCAAGACAGGGAAATTTGACCACATTTTCAGAAGGCAATGGTCATTACCAAAAACGATGCAATCACAGGTTACCTGGGTTTGGTAGGAAAGAAATTACAACCTGACTGTTGATGAAGTCAGTGATGATTACTTGTGTGATTAAGAACTGCTGGGGCAGGGTCTGAGGCTGCAAGGGAGGGAGAATCTGAGACTTTTGATGAATATTGGGGTAATGACCCTGAGGTAATGTATGATGTGCTATATAGGTCAGAGTTAGGGTTTGGTTTCCCTCAAGAACCGACAGATCAGGATTTTAAGAAGGGCAGAGGAAGAATGGGGGAGTAGAATGGACCTGCTGCTGCTGCTAACAACCATTAAAAAAATACAAAGCCAGCTGCTCTCAGAGCAGAGCTTGATCCTTTCAGTGCATTTAACAGCACAGTACATATTCAGAGGAGAGGAATTCATGAGGCCCTATGGACCTACACCATGGCATTACACAAAAATGCAAACCCGAACAATGGGTGGCCTCAGCAGTTCCATCTGGTTCGCCATTAACAAGGTTAAAGTAAAGTGGGTTTCCTTGGCTATGTCACACACAATTTACACTTCAGATACTTTAACTTTGGAGCCAGACCAAGGGAGCACCACTCTAAACGCATGCGGCAAGAGTCGCCTAAGATGGGTGGTAAGCACATTTGGTATTGATGCTCTTTCAAAGATACAGAATGGTAGCATTTAGATCATTTTTAAGTACTATTTCCAAGTGTGGATTTTTTTCCTAAATAATTTTTTAAAATCCTGTCAACAAACTAGAATTGCAGTCAAATATTGAATCTTGTTTACTCCAAGTAATTTATGGGCATGGTAATATTAGAGGCTGGATTCAGTAACAGCAGAAATTATTAGAGGCCCTAGAAATGTTGCCACCAGCATTTCTGGTATGAAAACCTCAAAACTTCAATACACTTTGAAACGAGAAGGGATATTCATACATATAAGTGTATTCAGCATTCTGCTTTCAGAGCCACCAAAGGACTTAGATAATAGCATAGTTAACTATGGCAGATAATAACCTTTAACAAACTTTTGCTGTAGAGATGCAGTGGTATGTCAACAGGGTATGTTGGCCTGTTAACTTCTATGCTATTGAGTGTAATAAGGCATGGGAATTATCCCAGCATTTTGCAGAAATCAGGTTCTTTGTCTCAGCTTTGACATATTTAAGGGAACCCAAGCATCCTCTATGGTGCCCATTCTTGAATAAAAATCAGTCGTCACTGAATGAGTATCCAAGTTGATAATTTCATTTCAAAGCTGTTTTATTTGTAAGACAAGCATTTGACCAGTTAAATCTGTGGTAAAGAGAGCTAAGGTAATTTACAGAGTGAGGATAGATCTATTGTTGCTGCAGAGGTGTTCAAGGCATTCCGCAGAATGGAGCGAGTGTTGCCCTGGATGGCAAATGAACACTATGCAAGAAACCTGGCCATCTTGGCTGCCTTTGATCATGAATTGAGTTCAGTAGTGGAACAGAACTTAATACTGCTCCTGAAGTTAAACAATTAAACTTGCATACCATAAAACCAGCAGACATCATTGACTCGCAGTTATCCTGGCAGTGTCAGTAGTCTCACGTAGGAAGGCCTTTAGCTCATGCCATACTGAGCTTCCTCCTTGGTGAGCTTGCAGTACTGCTGTTATAGGACACACTTCCTCTTGAGCATGCTGTTGAAAGGTTGGCATCAGCCTCACCAGGGTTGAACACTTACTTTGTGCCTTCCAGGCTTTTCCAGCAGGTCAGACAGCATCATTGATGGTGGCCTCCCGTGCCTTTAATAAGGGGCTTGGTGTGGATGACCCTCTTCTGGTTTATCCTTCTTCTTACTCTGCTGTTCAGCTTTCTCACATACCTTTATGGCTCCTCCATGCTGCCTTTTCACCTCTCTTGCAAAGACAGGAATATCTTTGAACATGACACTTGAGTTTCTGACTATATGCATCAGTCCTGTAATCATAGCCATGATTATTGTAAAATGCAGTAATTTTACAAATTTGCAATACTGTGAATTTGGCAGGCATGTCAAAGTTGCCAAGCTCCTCTCAAAGGTTTCCTGCCCGCTGCATTTGAGGTAACTACAGGCAAAATGAATTGAGCTGAGAAGTTATCTCATCTAATTGGTGACAAACCACTGACATTTCCTTCTCCTCTCCCTTTTTAGCTGCTGGTCTGTCCATGAGCAGCAGCTTTTGACTCAAGCCCTACCTTAACAATACCCTCAAAAAGAAAATGACAAACTATTCTTGCTGAGCTGTGACAGGTGCAGTGCTTCCACATGAAGCATTGCAGTGGTAGGAAAACGAAGAAGGAATAACACAGCAAGGCAGAACCTGTGAAGGGGTAGAAGGAAAATAGTCCAGCTGCAAGTAAAAGCATATGTCCAGCTGCAGCTTGCATGAGCACTAGGTGGGAAATGCCCCAGCTATGCTCTGCATGAGTGGATGAGGAGTTCATTAAAAAATAAGCATTAGTTAGCTTGAAATAGGGCTGGTTGATTTATGGGGAATGTGTAAAAGAATGGTGTAAAAACCTATTTCCTCATGGGAGGGATATTATGCATCTCTCTGCACTATATGTAGAGTGTATTTAACTCAAAGCACACAGCTCAGCTGTGTGCTTTTTGTCAGTTAAGTTCTTTTCCAGCTCATTGTCTCTAACTCAAAGGAAATTCAGCCACAGCCACACAAAAATAAAGTGAACATCTGCATCTTCTGCCCAGACTTAGAGTGTGTGATTCTTTCATCCACCCTTCACATACACACACACACCTACTGGTGGGGATCAGATGGAATATTATGATATTGACAAATTCATGAATCCAGATAGAAATACAGTGTAGGTTTGTGTGACAGCCATGTATGTGCTGTGGCCAGGGGTAAATCCAGGCAGTGTGCACATTCCACATTGTAGCTCCTCTGCAAGAGTGTTTGAGGACAATGGGAATTTCATTGCTTAATCTACTCCCTCCCACCTCCTGACAGTGTTTATCACACCCACAGTTGTGCCAATGCAATGATTTATGGTTTTGTCTCAAAACTGGAGGTGTGATATGAAGCAAGCTAAATAAACGCTACAAATTGAAAAAAGAAAAAAAAAATTTAAGTGAATTAACTAAAAATTTTTCCTTTGAGAATTGGCTAGCATTTTAGTGACTGCATGGCTCATCACAGGGATCATCCTTAGGAATTTTTGAAAGCAGATCATATGCCTTTGGAAGCATTCTTCTTGGAAAGGGGGCTGTTTACTCAGTAATTATCTTCCATTTATTTTTACATTACCCAAGGAAAAGCTGTGAATGCAATGCAAAAGAGTTGAGCTGGAGTCCTGGTCTCTTGCTGATGGTTCTGGATGGCTTGCAGCTTTGGAGTGACATCCCTGACACTCCCTGCATTCTGCCTGGCACAGCACACTGTTGCTGGCTTGTTTTACAGTACGGAGTATGAAAACAGAAGGGCACCCTGGGAACTGCTCCTGATGCTGCCAAGACAGCAAGCAGAGGTGGCACTCACTGTGCAAAGCTTTGCAGGAAACTGGAATGAAATCTAGGCAGAGTAGTTTATTGAGAACGTTCTAGTTCAGAGTTTTTCATCATTCAGAAAGTGTGTGCTTTCTTCATCTGATTCTCAAATTTGTGTTGCCTGCCAGCAGGGAATATAAAAGACTTGTGGCGAGGATTTCAGCATTTATGTGAAGTCCAGTTAAGCTCATGATAGCCCTTGTTTTCTGTGTAATGTTTCCAGTGTAATTGAAATTACTTTTCACAACTTGTCTATGACTTTTCATGATAATAGTTGGACAGTGGTGAAATAGCTGTAACAAAGACAACAGTTTCAAAATCAGGTATTTTATGCATTGTTCAGGATGTGCTTGATTCCAGGCTAGTTCAGTGAATGGCAGTTTGTGACCTGATCATCATATGGTTGTACTTCGTTGTACCGTAACATTCCTTGGTGTACCAGATATAATCCTGAGGGGCACAGACTCAGATCTTCTAAGCTATGAGGACCTTGCTTACTTCTGAACTCAGTGGGACTTAGGCATTTAAATACCTGTAATAGTTTGATTATACCTAACTGTGTTGCACAGGCTGCCTGTGACAGAGAAAGAAGTTTCTATTGCCAGCTTCTGAGCCTGGGAAGGATGAGACTTCTCATAAGAGAAGTTTGTGGGCTGTGCTTGAAATCCAGAGTCCTGGATGGCAGACACAGTCTCACTTCATTTTGTGGTTATGTGGAATTGTGTATTTCCAGGAATTGTGAATATTTTGAATAGAAGGTCTCTAAGGAGGAGAGCTGAGGGGATCTTGATTTAGGAGCAAAGCTTTCTGTCCTTTTAGGTTTTCAAGAGTGAGGTCCCTTGTCTTCTATGGCTAACACGGTTCAGGTGTGACTGTTTCCAGCCTCACAAAAGGCATTTCGTGATGCTTTGATGTTTGGGTGCTGCCAAGAGACTCAAATGCCAAATTTAACTTGCTGTCTGTGTCTTGTGTCAGCTGGGATTTTTAATGGGCAGCAGCAACTCTGTGCTCTAGTTTTTACAGATGAGTCCCTCAAGAATTACCAGGTTGGCTTGAGTTCTCCTCTTCACTTGTATGGCCCAAACCAGTGAGCACACTTCTAACCTACTCAAAAGGTCCCCTAGTTCACCACGTACCTCCCCCATTGTGGAAGACAAGTTTGGATGCAAATCTTCCCTCCATCAGGAGGCTGCTGTAATTAATCTTCAGATAGTTGTTTAGCCTTTTGAAGGAGGATTGGTAGGTTGTAGGTAAGACACCCAGGTTTCTCATTTTCACTCTCTGAAGAACCTGGGTCAGTGACCAGTTGCAAGAACATTACACCCAGTGATGGAAGCAGCACAAAATACGGGGAAGACTGTACCTGATGAGGACAGGCAGTGATGGAAGCTCTGGGATTCCATCTGGTGCAGAGGGTGAAGAGTTCAGCTACAAAGCAGCTCCTGAGATTGGTGGTTTGGTTTTCACAATGGTGCAGTGATACAGATATCCAACACTGACACCGAGTACAATTTGTTATCACACACACACTCAGGATTGTGGCACCCATGTGCCACCCCTCAGGAGCAGCTGTGAGAAAGGACACTGGCAGTGGAGCACACTGACTGGATGGGAGGGGCCCTGATGCTGAGAAGCTGTGCTCGCTCACTCTGCCTGCCAGTGAACTCCCTCCTCCCTCTAGCACTGAGTGTTTATCCAGAATGAAAAAAAGAATAAATTCAGTTTGCTGTCTAGCTGTGAGTTCAAATCTGCTGCCCCAGCTGTGATATTTTAAAGTCTTGTGGTAGAAGGATACTCCATTTTTTTCTTGTGGAAGATCTGTCACTAGAATAATTAACTGCTCAGTGAATGGTAAGAATTGTCTCCATAACCTTGTAGCAGTATGGTAAATAATCATTAAAGCAGGAAGAAACTGAGTTTCAGCCAGGACTAATGAAGTCCTATGGATTTGACATGTTATATGTTCCATTCCCAGCCCCTGCAGTATGTCACAGTCACCTTTCTGTGTCTTCTAACATGCCCCAGAGCCTGGGATCTGAGGAGAGCAGACAGGCTACCAGCATAACTGAGTAATCCTTTATTTTACTGGAAGTCACGATATTCCTTCCAAATTGGAAGAACTTGTAACCAGTCCCTTTGTAACCATTCCCCAATTCCTTCCTGTGGCCTTTGCACACTTCACTGAGTGGCTGCAGACACACACATGCCTTCTTCCACCCCAACCAGTGGTCTTGATTTATCACTAGCAACTTGTGGGTTTGCATTAAAATATGTTGCCCTTTCTGCCTTCATGCACTTCCACCCTTAATGTACAGTGTTCCTGCCTTGCACAGTGAGTGCTACTGGGTAACTGGATGGCTGGTTCAGAGTATAAATGAATTGTTAAGACACAGACATGATGCTGGCATTAATAATTCCTCTGATTTGTGACTGCTTTCAAAATTGTAAATTCAGGGCTTCCATAATTGAAGTTGTGGCTTAAGTATGAATTTCTGATCAAAACTACAGGAAGTTGGTTGTGCTGTGTTCAGCAAGCATATCCATTGTGTTTTCCTGTGGC
Source organism: Rhabdornis inornatus (assembly GCA_013397075.1). Lineage (NCBI taxonomy): Eukaryota > Metazoa > Chordata > Aves > Passeriformes > Rhabdornithidae > Rhabdornis > Rhabdornis inornatus. Next base: position 2,626,022 of record VWZS01008125.1, on the reverse strand, counting down.
AGATTTACTCAATGTCCAGCTTTTAATCTGTTCTTCCCCTGCCACGATCACAGCTGGGGTGCTCTTATCTGAATTGTTCTTTGCTTTCAAACATTTTATTTAAGTGTAGGGTTCCTGCTTTATCAAATCTCATAATTCAGACAGAGTTCATCAGTCATGCCAGAAAAACTGATTCTTGGCCTTAATTTTGAAAGATCCTTAATTTTGAAATCATTCATTCTTTCTTAGGCTGAAAGGCTGAGCAAAAATGGGCAGAAGACACATCACTCCTCTACTCTTGCCATAATTCTTTGGTTTTCTTTTTTAAGCTTTGTGATTTATGCTGTGTTCTGCTTTCAAATGTTACATCAACCAGCAAACACAGATTTACAGGTAGAATGAAGGCGCTTCAGCCTACATTGCTCCGTGGCCTCACAGCTTGTATCAACCTGACCTCTGCAACCATCCTTGGCTACTGCAGTGTGACTTTTCAGAATTCATTCACAGCGGGAAAATTTCTGTGTTATTATTAAAGATAATAGAAAATAAGCTCAGTGAAGTCATCAAAATTGCTCTGGATCTGCACCCTTGTGACTGAGATCAGAACTAAGACCATTAAGATGCTCTGCTTCTGGGAACTAGCAATATTTAAGAAAACTTTTATTAACTTTATTGTTACAATTTTACTGCAGTGATATCTACATAGTCCCAACCAAGAGGGATAAAGCGATCTAGTTTACCACATGTAGGGAAACTATTTATCTTCCATTATTTTTGACTGTACACAGAATTAACATAATTCAGAGAAACAAGTATTACCCATGTGCATAAGATTTTGCCATCCTGAGGCCGAACAAAGAAAAAGGAAACACCAAATTCTGAATTAACAATAATTTTATATGCATAAATGTGCTTTTTATTCTTATGTACGCAATTAATAGTGAGAATTAACGATAAATCCGATGCTGATATAGGGCAGAATAGTAGAAAATGGCATTATTTCTCTTTTAATGCTCAGGGATCAGGCAGTATGGGACAAGAATACCTGCCTCAGGTGGGAATTAAAAGCTTTAACATGTAAGACTTAATCCTGTTGCAGCCGAAATCCTCTTTTCACGCTTTACTGTTGTTTCCGCATTTTAATGTGAAAAGTTGCAACTTTTACATTCTTTAAGATACTAAGAGCCTCTTAAAACTGTTACAGAAAATGCTCAGTCCAGCCATTTAGTAATGATGTCAATATATGAAGCTAGTCCATTTTAGACATCTTAAGATGCAAGTTCAGAAAAGTGAATAAGGTGGCTGCATCCTTTCTCAATCAGTGCAGTCAGAGTGATGCAGATTTTCCCTGCCGTTAAAGTGTGGCTATAGAGTATCTGAATTATTTAATTGTCCTTGTGGGTATTGAATGTGTGCACTTACAAGTGCTGTTTCAAGCAAAACCAAGCACCATGTTTGATGCCCTTTTGTTCCATATTTGGGATAGGAAGCCTTCCATGTGATTCATGTGACATGACTTTATCAGTGCCATGAGCTCTGGAAAGATCCCCTGTAGAGATAGCTGGGGTGGTCTCCTCATAGGGTGTGTGTCAGACAGTAATCATCTCTTTTCTGGTCAAATCTTGCAATCCTCAACACTCATGAAGCCTGTAGTCATGCGAGTCATCTAATTCGGTGTATGTAATAGGAGAATCCATTTCAAGGCTAGGATTTAAGTCAGTCCATACTCCTGTCACCAGATATTTCTGAAACTTTGTGTGTGATACTGATTTATATGAGGTACGTAAAGTCATACTGATCTAAACTGGTATTTGGGGAGGAAGAATAGGTTATGAACTTCCAAAGCAACCTTCTTCCTCCTCTTTCTCTACTGTGGCTTGCTTCAGTGCTCCAGCCTACTGCCAGGATGCCATTTGCTGTTTCCTGCTGTTGTGAGTTGGTGTCACTTGTATTTGCTGTATTTGTTCTATTTGCTGCTAATGTTAGGGATGAAATAAGGAACAAAATGGGAAAGGCAGTTTTTAACAACTGATTCCCAGTTACCTACTGCCTTTATGTCGTCTGTGGATTAACTGATCAGTGGATATGGAAACCCCGGAACCAGCTCTGCTGAGAGATAAGGTCAGGCAGGCTCTTAGCTCATGACCAGCACCTCACTGACCCAGAAAGAGTTGAGCCGGTTTTATGCAGCGTGCATCCTTATCCACATGGCCAGGAGGCTCAAGCCACCACTGTGAAAGGCTTCTAGTGTTACCGAGCTAGGCTTCTGTAAACAGGGGCACGGAGCAGTGCTTTCAGACTCAGGCAGTCGAGGTCTGCTCAGCCCTGGCCACCCCTGCTGTGCCAGAGGGCTGCAGATGTGGGTACACGCAGCAGCAATGCCCAGAGCAGAGCCCACGCAGCCTTTCCACTAGCACGAGCTGTGGAAAATACTTACTTTAAAAAAAATCACTCCATACAGAGCTGGTTTCTTTTATTATTCCCACAGAAATTAAAGCTTACAAGGGAAATTTGTGGCTGAGAGTATTTGCGTGCGTGCTTTCATGGTGCAAAAAGATTAACGGTAGTAGACTTACTTGAAATCATGGTATAACATTTCATGTTTGAAATGTGTGATATATGACTGTTTAGAACATAACTTCCTTAAGCCATTGCTGATTTTGTATCTGCTTTATCTGGATGGGTTAAAGCAATTAAAATATACACATTCTTTCCATGCTATATTGATACTATAGGAGCAAAAACATCTTTCATGTTATTTAGAAAAAAGACTTCATTTTGTAAATTGTTATTTCAGGACATTTTAGCTCTTGATATAAAGAAAACCCTTTTGCTCTAATAAATGAAAATGCATCCAAATAATTCCTCCATGAGAATGCATTTCATAAGGATTTTTGTGTGAAAAATAATTTTCCTCCATGCCTGTAAAGGGAGATGAGTGGATAGGAGAGATAAGGTTCCATGGAAAGGAAGAAGTGGAAACAACATCGCTGAAGTTATTTTTTAAGATCTGCTGTCTCTGTAGTCCTTTCCATTTTTGTGGAGAAAACGCTGCATTTTGAACCACCCTTCTGTTTCATTGTTGTTCTTGGTTGTAAAAAAAAAACAAAATCCAAACCTCATCACCTTCCAGTAAAATTGTATTAGCAGATTTTAAACAATTTTATTTCCTCGTGAACTTAGGCTAAATTGTATCCTGAAAGGCCTGATTTATCAGGCAAATGCCCCACGTATTTTGTCAGCTTCTTTGTTGGGGGGAAGGGGGAGGGGAAACCCGAGCAACAAAAGACCGTAACCTATTGATATTACTTCTGTGATACACTGGGGAAAATAGATTGATTTAGAACTAACCACAGAAAACTAGTCGATCTGATGAGTTTACAACAGAGCATTTTTATTTATTTATTTGTAACAAGAGTAAACATCATCAATATTCCACCCTGTGTTATTGGAAGCCTTGCAGACAGTGTGGGTTTGTGTCAGCCTGCTGGGGCTATCTGTAAAATGAAAGAAAGCAAGGTTAAAAAAAATGGAGGGACCTTGTTTTTCTCACAAAATTGAAAGTCTTGGTTCTCTGGTACATTATCATGAGTGGTAGGATTCACAGGACGAATAGATGGGTGAGTGTCTTTAGTGAATTTCATGGTTTTTTTCTTTAAGAGGTTATATAATTTTTTAAATTATATTTCTGTTATGCATCTCAAAAAGCTAGTAAAGCACAGGAAATTTTCTAACTGAATTTCACTGAAGAATGCCAGCCTGCAATTAACTTTCCCAGCATGTCGCCTCTGCACAGTGTTTTGCATGAACGAGGAGTTCAGGGTAGCAAATACTCACAGGACCAACACAAACCTAAATGTGGCACCAGTGTGCCATTTTCTGCATTGATAATGTGCTGTTTTACAACATTCTTGATTAAAAATACTTACTGCTTTGAAATTAAACTGATTTTTTTCCATGGATTGGTAAATGAGGGTGCTAGTGAGGTTTTCTGCCTCATTGTAAGCCTGCTTGATGGACAAGCCATAAATACTCTAATGAAGATGGTAAGTATTCCTTTCTCTAGTTTATTTAACAAGGTAATTTCATTTGACCTTAATTATTATTTCAGTAGTATTTCAGTATTCACTACTTTGAATTCTAATATCTTTCAGAGTTTTCAAAGTTAAGTGTATTCTCTCCTGCATTCAGCTAGAGCTTAAGAATTAAAGGTTGATAACCAGAATGGTGTAAACTGCAGCAATGCATGTGTGAGCAGAAATGTCCCATCCATTTCCCTGTCAGAAGGTACTAGCAGAGTGTACATTCCACTCATCTTCTGTGTTAGCTCACCAAAATGCTTTGGGTTCAAAGGAGTTAGTTAGTCTTGTTAGCTCATCAAAATGCTTTGGGTTGAAAGGAGCCTTAAACACCATCCAGTTCCAACCTCCCCTGCCATGGGCAGGCACACCTTCCACTAGACCAGGTTGCTCAGAACCCCATCCAACTTGGCTTTTCAAGCTGCTACAAAGACAGCTTGAAATTAGCAGATCCTCAATAGTCCAGAAGATCTTTTCAGGTGTTGGAGGTCTTTCTCACTTGTTCCAGGTGGTGCCTGAGCAAGCACACTCCATCCATCTGAGCTTTTGTGTCACATCCAGGTAGAGAGAAGCATCCCTTTGCAGTGTTTCATGGCCTTATTTTCAAGACAAGTCACTGAAGCCTTAAACAGTGAAAATCTTAGACCCATTTTTCTGTTAGATCATGGATAGTTTAACTTCCCTTTACATCCATTTACAGAACAGAACAGTTGAAGTGATCTGTTGCCTGTTCCATCTGCCCTTCTTTAGGTATGTTGTGAAAGTAATAGCTTAAAAGGACAGAGCATTTAGATATGATTTTAAACATTTCCTTTATGCTTTAACTGCACAGTTGCATTCAGTGTATTGAAACAGCATCTCATGTGCACACGCTGCTGGAATTCCATGCTGTTTTTCAAGGCATTAACGTTGCAAGATGGAGTGTTGTTAGTCAAGAATCTTTTTTTTTTTTTTTTTTGTAGTCTGATAGCACTCAGAAAGGAAGAACAAAAGAGGAATTGGTGTGGGGTATATCCTGGTGAATTATTTTAGTCTTCCTCTGACTGTACCCCCTTTCCTCCCTTTCCTATCCCTGTTAGATGTTAACCCATTATTCCCTTCTCCCCCTCCCCCAAGTCAGTCACTAGGGTAATTTTACAGTTTTTTCTCTCAACAGATAACAGTCTGGGGTTGCACATATTATTCTCTACTTGTCATATGTATTGGATTATCATCTAAATTATATTATTATTAATTATAATTATAAAACAGCTCAAAGAAACAAGCAGTTGTGTTTACTCTACCTAGTACTGCTTAACCCATCTGACTTGTTAGTGTGGAAAACATATTTGCAAGGCAAGGGTATTGTTGTTTTAAAAAGTTTGGGGCTGGGATGTTCTTCCTGAGTGGAAGTATCTGATTGCTGGAACAAGGGGAAAAAAGCTAAAGACTAGATGGTATTATTTGGTTGTGACATTGAGTACTTCTAATCAATTTCAGTCATCAGCTTCTTGCAATGAATGCAGCATAGTTTATGTTTGAATCTGTACACTTCTGCTTCTTTGTGTTTCCTTTAATATGTATAGTTTCATGCAATCACAAATCCATAGTGAAGGAGAATTTAGGAGGTTTTTTTACCTTGCTACATGCTCTCTTCTTTCTTCATTAGTAGGTATTAATGTTACAGTTTTTTTGAGAGTATTGAAATATAATGCTAGACAAGTTCCTCAAGGTGTTCCTCTATTAAGTTGTTCATCTTTCTTATATTAAAAAAAAATCACTGTGATTCACTGTCCTGTCAGTGCTGTAGAGAAGAAAGGATTTCCCGTTAAGATAATTGCCATCCCTTTATATTTTTGAGCCTGAAGCTAGCTAGCAAATCATGGAAGCCTACTGTGAGAAAGACAACCCTTTTTAACAAATCCTTCTTCCTTTTGTTCTTTCTAAGTGCTGATTCTATAATAATTGCACATTTTAGAACTTTTTGTGTTTTGTTCATCTCATGATAGAATTTCCACATAAACTTATATTTAAGTTAGCTATACATTCTTTCCCTGGTGCTTCAGAAGTGAAGAGATGCTTGCTATGGTTGCACTAANCTATATATATATATATATCTGTATTCTACTGTGACACTTTACTCAGGTGCTTGAACTGAATGGTAACAAAAAGCATCCCCAAAAACCCAATTCGGAGTTTAATCACAACTGCCTCTGATAGAGTTTTTATTTTACAGTGACATCTCAGTGATAATTTAAATAAATGCAAGGAATTACAATATTTTGCAAATAGGACATATTGATTGAATATATGTAAAGGGTGATAGAGGCTGCTTGAGTGGAAGCAGGGGCCCTGAGAGCAGGTTCTTTCCAATTGGTGAGGTGAAACGGTCCACTGAATTGGATAACACAGAGCATACCATAGCGACTGATTAGATTGATTTGTCCGTGGCTACTGCCTATCCTGCTACTGAGGGCCTTTACCCTATTTTCAAACTTTTTTTTTACCATTCTAAGCAGATGTGATATTAAGGGAGGAA
>VWZS01008125.1:2499358-2619197 GCA_013397075.1 Rhabdornis inornatus | reverse complement strand
AATGAATGCAGCATAGTTTATGTTTGAATCTGTACACTTCTGCTTCTTTGTGTTTCCTTTAATATGTATAGTTTCATGCAATCACAAATCCATAGTGAAGGAGAATTTAGGAGGTTTTTTTACCTTGCTACATGCTCTCTTCTTTCTTCATTAGTAGGTATTAATGTTACAGTTTTTTTGAGAGTATTGAAATATAATGCTAGACAAGTTCCTCAAGGTGTTCCTCTATTAAGTTGTTCATCTTTCTTATATTAAAAAAAAATCACTGTGATTCACTGTCCTGTCAGTGCTGTAGAGAAGAAAGGATTTCCCGTTAAGATAATTGCCATCCCTTTATATTTTTGAGCCTGAAGCTAGCTAGCAAATCATGGAAGCCTACTGTGAGAAAGACAACCCTTTTTAACAAATCCTTCTTCCTTTTGTTCTTTCTAAGTGCTGATTCTATAATAATTGCACATTTTAGAACTTTTTGTGTTTTGTTCATCTCATGATAGAATTTCCACATAAACTTATATTTAAGTTAGCTATACATTCTTTCCCTGGTGCTTCAGAAGTGAAGAGATGCTTGCTATGGTTGCACTAATGTAGAGTTTCTGAGAGCAGAGTCGAATGAGAATTGGTCAGTTTTCATGGCAGGAGTCAGCTTGTGACTTGTTCTGTATATGTATGTAGGTAGAGATGTGAATGTGTGAGCTCCCGTGTGCACATTGTGCTGTCTGCTTCCATGATGTTGTAACACAAGTACATGCAGCAGAGAGGAGCAAAGGGCTGAAGCACTCAAGACAAAAGGGTTAATGCCATGCCTCAAAGCCTGGGGATGATGCCATGCATCATTTGTGAGCTCTGATGTGGCTGACCACTTCCATTTTGGGATAAATCCCTTGGAAAGGAAAGGTGTTTCAGAGCAAGGTATGATCTGCTCTCCTGATAAGGGTGATTGACAAGGAATGAATAAACGGTTAAAAGGACTGAATAAATACCACCCTCCTCCTGTGTAAGTCCAGGCACACCCCAGCTGGCACATATATNCTTTTTTTTTACCATTCTAAGCAGATGTGATATTAAGGGAGGAAAGAAATGTCTGATGCATTACAGCCATAAAATTCCATATTCTGAATTAAGATAAAAAACACAGTTTCCAGAGTGTCTGCACACTCCTATGCTATACTGTGTTACAATGCATTTATCCCAGGAACAAGTACACTGCTAGAAACCAATGACAAAAGTAATAATAAACATTGTTCTCTAATATAACCTAAATTACAATCAGTATCATATCTGTGAATTCTTAGATGTATTTATTGGAAGGGGAGAAAGTAAAACACTTAGATTTTTACTTTCTGCTGTTGTTTTGTTTCTCTAGTTCCAAGGCTTATTTCTTTATTACTTTTTCCAGAGGGTGTTTAGAAAGCTTGTGGTGGAAACACAGCTGAATGCCAGTTAGGAAGACTAAATGCTAAACATACTGTCATGTGGGGGTCACTAATTTGAAAATACCTGCAATGATTTGGCAAAAAGTAGTCAGAGGGATACGGTTTAATAACTTGAAAATTATTTTTTTAACTATAGGAGAAAAAAGCTTGATGTTTTGGTCTTAGATCAGGATGTTTGGATTTTACAATGTACTTAGTATGTCATTTCCCTTCCTGTGCTAGGGAAATCAATACTAAGTGATAATGGGGCTGGAACATGTTATTTTCTTTGTGATTCAAGGAAAGCTTAGTCTGTAGTATATGCAGACAGAGTAGTGAAAGCATAGTCTTCAAATTCCACTGAAAAATCACATCAAACTTCAGTGCAGTGGTGACATCAAAATGGAACCAGTTCGCCTAAAATATGTTATTGCAGTTGTTGTAGAAGTGCAGAGTTCATTGTACTGGGCTTGGTTTCTTCTTACTCATTTTTAGGGAAGATACAACAATAAATCAGTATAATTTCTGAAAGGATAACGAAGTTCTGTTCATTCTTTAACTTCTTTAAGTTATTGGTCAGTCTTGTAGGACATGATAGCATGCAGTATGCCATGAGCAACTTGTGCTGTTTTTTCATTTGTCTGTGGCAGCGAAGGTATGGTTGGTATCTTACTACTAGCGATGAAGAGATGTGAAGTGGGAGGTACCAGGGAATGTTTCTTGGAGTGGAATTACAAATGTTGGTATTTGCAATCTTTTTTTAAAATTACACAGTTTTTATCAACAGCATTTCTTTGCAAGCTAAAGCAAACTCAGTAGGTGAGACTCCAGTTGTACATAAGCTTTGCATGGACTAAACTTCTTGATATTATGTAAACTAGTAGGGACTACTGAATACTAGGGGAAATAGTCAAACGGTGCTTTGTTACTTTGCAGGAATCTGAAAAAGTAAAATGTCTTTATATGGGCTAGATCCAGAACACTTTTCAGTATATTGTACATAGTTATAGTTACAGTCTTCTTTTTATCCTTAATTTGACTCCACATAGATCTAAATATTTGTGAATTTTTTTTTAATTAGCTGGTGGTTAAGGGAAAGGGAAAAAAACCAAAGGAAAAAACCCCTGTTTAGTTCTTTCCAGTAGCATGTTAGATTATTATAAATGAAATGTTCATGCATTCAGTGCAAGTTTTATGAAGCGAAGAAACAGAAACCATACAAAAGCATCCAAAATAGAAAACTCAGTGGTGCACATAAGGTCACCATGCCAAGGGCGTGTAATTATTTCTTTGTATCGTATGTTAGAATAACGTAATCCAATAACTGGTGTTCCTGGTGTGTGTTACAATGGATTCAGTAAGGAGAGTTCTTCGGGATTCCCCTGGCTAACAAGGTTAAACAGAAGAGGTTTTGTGAGTTTCGGCCATTTTTGGGAAGTGTGGGAGAAGTCCCATCCGTGCGGCTGAAGGGGCTCCCTGCCTGCCTCGGCTCCCAGCAGCGTATACCATGGGAAGCGGCATCCCATGGGAAGTGAGTGGCATCCCATGGGAAGTGAGTGGCATCCCATGAGAAGTGAGTGGCATCCCATGGGAAGTGAGTGGCATCCCATGGGAAGTGGCACCCCGGCCCCAACCACGTGCATGCGGGTTTAGAGTTTGGAGAGGGAACAAACAAACCGTGGCTCATCCCGGAGCTGTACTGAGTTTGTGTTGAATCCAAGCCCGTGGATGCCATTGCAGAGCCCGTGTCCCTGCTGTGAAGGGACTCCCGGGGCGGGTAGGGACACGGGCTGCCGTGGCTGGAGATCTGGTGCTCTCTAGTGGGCAAACCTTGCCTCTCGCCGCTGCCTCGCATGAATAAATAACGCCATCTCTGTCTCTGTTCGGTTTTAGATGCTACAACTGCGGTGGCCTCGACCACCACGCTAAGGAATGCAGTCTACCTCCGCAGCCAAAGAAGTGCCATTACTGTCAGAGCATCATGCACATGGTGGCGAACTGCCCCCATAAAACTGTGTCGCAGCAGCAGCCCGCCAGCTCTCAGGGAAGACACGAAGCCGAGCCGCAGCCTTCCACTTCTGCCTTCCTGAGAGAAGGGGGAGGCACGCACGGCTTCTCGTCTCCATCGTACCCTCAGGAAGGCAGGCTGGAGATCTCGGGCAGGTCACCACAGGAAGCGTCCTCGAGTAAGTTGTCTGCATCGCCTGAAGAACCAAACAGAAAGGGGCCTTCTGTTCAGAAAAGGAAAAAAACTTAATGCATTTGTCATAATGTTCCGTTTTCTTTACCCTCTTGGGATGTCTACCTCATGCAAGTACAGGGGAAATAATTCATTATCGGTAGCTGACCTGGAATTTTAACTACTGTTGAGGAACTGTGAATGTTTTTTGTTTTTGTTTTTATTTTTTTCTTTGATAGACAAATCACTCCAAACAAAATACATTTGAGCAGGGTGCATTATGCTTTACTTTCTGTGTGTATGTATGAGTGTGCATGCGCGTGTGTGTATGTGTACATATCTATAAATATATATTTTTCCATCAGACCACTCTCCAGATCCCACCAGATATTACTGTGAAGCAAAAGTCACAGTACCCAATGTTTCTGAACTCATTCCTACAACCTGTTTCCAAACATATTCAAAAAGCAAACAAGAAAAAACCCAATTTTCTGAAATTCCACTCAGAAACAAACCAAACCTGATAAACCACACAAAGAACTGAGATATCAAGACTGTTACTTCTCTTGTGTACCAAAGGATACTTTCATATTTTAAAGCTGCCATATGGTACTAAAGATACTAAGACATCCCCCGTATCATCAATTTGAATTACTTCGTTTTTCATCTCCACAAAGTATCAAAACCCCTCCCCATGCCGGTGCAGGGCAGTTTCATGACTCAAGATGACTCTCATTGCCACCATCCTTTGTTGGTGGGGAGTATAAAGCTCCAGAAAAGACAATGAATGTGTAGTTTCTGTGATGGTTTCTCAAAGCGTTTTGTTAAATTAATATGATTGTAACTGTAATTTAGATGTCTGTTGTGTAGGGGAGAATGTGTCAGTTGTTAACCAAACAGACCCTTTTGAGTGGTGTCAGGATGTCACCCTGGTTAGCCATTTGTATACTGTGAACATTTAGGGTCCTTGGTGGCAGTAGTAGCCGCAGCAGCATCAATTTCTCTTGGTCCTGAGTAGTGTCCCTCAATTTGAAGGGTCTTCCCCCTTATTTCCTGTTGAAATACCATGGAGAGAACTCCACAGGGATTTTTATTGTTGTTGTCTGTTTGGGTTTTAAAGAAAACAAGATACAAAGCTAATGAGATCCTGGGCTAAATAGTTTCTTAAGACTAAAGGTTGATGGGTACTTGGGGCTGCTCAGCTAGCCTCCCTAGATGATGATACAGCATGGGTGCAGACCAGCCTGAGTGAAGGGACTTCTGCAAATTCGCCAGAAGCCCTGGGCATCATCTGCTTGTTGTGAACTGGGGGCTGCAGCTGACCAGCCTTGGTCCAGAGTGCCCTAGGACCACACACTTCTGTGTGAAAGAGGAGAAAGATTGGTGGCCTCAGAGTGAGACTCCCTGGGCTGCAGGCCTTGCTCGGGGTTAATAGAGTTGGAGCCTATCAAAACTTCAAGTCGCTTTCCATTTGTAACTTTTGAATTACCAAGTCATACGTAAGATAACGTACTCTGACAAATCCCATTGTGGATGTAAGTTAATTAGAGAAACCTGTATAATCCTTAACATTGGCAATAAACACAGGCTGTTAAAGCTTGAAAGTGTCGGGTAGGTTTAAGCTCGGATAATCAAACTAAGGAAACAGCCTGCACGAAAGGCTACAGCGAGCCAAAGTCTTACCGTGGTGGCTCCTCTGCAGCCGGTGGGTACAACAGGTATGCAGCTGGCTTGGTGCGTGGCCTTCCCCTTCCCACTTGTCCTGCCAGATGAGACTTTTCCTGGTGCTGCTGCTGCTTCAGTGAACAGGTAGTCATCAAACTCCTCAGTGAAGGGCACAATTTCGAGATAATTATTTTGTGTGAATTCCTTGCCAGTGTTTGCAAGAATCTCAAGGTTTGTACTGAAGTTCTCAGTATGCTAATGCAAAGCTTACCTTTGACGATATTGAATGTGATATATCTATAGAGAACTTCCTTGCCTTACGTAAGGATAGTAAACTTATTTAAATTATGTAGACAAATCAAAGTGGCATTGCTTAACCTTCTAGTCGGTGTAAAAACCAGGTTAAACAGCAAAGATGCAAAACTTAGGTCACTTTGAAAATTTAAACCAAAGTTCCTTATAGAAATAGGCAACTGTGGATTTGAAAACTGGTCATTCCCTGTTTATATGTAAGAAGTTCAGAGCTGAGATAAGGAAATGTTTTCAACGTGTGAATTTTTATTGGTGTTGTTTGAAATCACTGTGCGCACCAAAGTCAGACTGAACTGCTAAGAGCACATACCAAACTCTATCTTATTGTTGAAAGCTTAAGGTTTTATTTTTATATATTAGAATGTTATCACTGTTACATAACATACTCAGGACAAAGAACTTTGCTCAGGGAATATACCATGTAATGTTTTTTCTTTACAGAATAGCCTACAGACCTGCTTACTCAGAACAAACCAAATAGTCTTAGGCCTTTTTATCTCTATATAAGTATTATGTACTGATATTAGTAACTACCTCTGAGTTGACGTAGACCTACGTTTCTGATAATCAGATCTCAGCATTTTGTATTATAAGTTCCTGTGACATGATGAAGTGGTATTCTGTACTGGTTACTTATGTGAGCATTTGTGTCTTTACATTCACAGGGTCTGAGTTTTCAGAGATGCTGGGCAACTACAGCTCCCACTGACTTCCAGTCGGAGTTACTGGTGCTTAGCTTTTCTAGGAGGGGAGGGATGGGGGATGGGGGTGCAAGGGGAAGAATAAAAACACAAAAGCATCAAGCCCACTTTGTTTACATAGGTGACAATAAAATTATTATTCTGTTTACAGCAAAAGGCTACCTCATATCTACTGCATGAACACACCTTTGTGCTGCTGTGGCCTTAAAGGTGGCTGTTGATCTATGGTACATACTTTTTATCTGTACTAAATATGTAACTGTTAGTTCACCACTGCAGACATAATGGTAAATACTTGTTTAAGATGAAGCATCCATTTGAAATTGAGACCTTTCCAAACATTTCTTTCAAAGTTTTTATTTTTCTGTCCAAAGGATTATGGGCACTGTTCACGGGAATAAATACAGCTCCAGAAGAGACAAAAATGTACATGCCTAAGTTAAACACATAGCAGCATAAGCTGGAGCAGGGAACTACTTAGCACTGGGCTGCAGTAGTAAAAAAAATCTAGTTATAATCCTTCAATTGGCTGCTCCAAAAAAGCAAAGAACCTTTTAAAGGAGGAGGTACAGAGTGAGTTTGGGATTCTTCCTTCATGTCTAAGGACAAAATTAATATTCGGCAGCATTCACTCAGGCCAGATTTCATCCTATTCACCAGCCTGTCCTTGCCAGAGCACTCCACAATAAAACTCATTTGAGTAGAAATAGTTCAAATATCTGCTCAGACAGACGTATTTTTCTCCTAACAAGAGTGGAGATAAGGTTAAACCTGAAGCAAGAATCTCTCTCCCTCCCCTTCCCCCACCTCAAAATACTCCATGTGATTTAATGGTAAGGGACAATGTGAGATATTTTTTACTCTTCCCCAAGGAGAGGTCACGATATTTAATTACATACTACAAAAGATAGGCCATGAGGAAGACTTGTATTTGGAGGAAGAGCCAAATAACTTTTTGCTGCAGTTAATGGTAGATCCGGCATTATAATACCATTTGCAATATTTTGCCTTTAGCCAGCTTTCAGGGAGTGCCAAACACCCCAGTTGGATCCTACCTCTTCCCATTGCAGGCCACCTTTTTCAGCCATTTAATTCTGCACCAGTGTTATCCTGGAGTTCCTGCTTGGTTCCTGCTAACTTAGTTTTGTTAATAGAGCCCCATTGAAAAAAAGTGCTTATAGATCTTGTACCATTCTTTGTAAGGAGAATTATAAAAGAACATGGGAAATCGCATCGAGTCTTAAATTTAATTTAATTAATTTATCTGTAAGAAATGTTTATCATAAAAATATATATGTATTCCCCTGTGCTAGATATAAAAGTAATTGGGAAGATTTGTACATGTGCAGATGCACTGATTTTTATTTCCTAGAAGTCTTAATGAGATTTGAGTATTGTTTTAGAAACAAGCAGAGCCTTGTAAGTGCATTGATCTTATTTTGCTTAGTTTATCAACAGCCTCTTTAAGATCCAGTGGTTATGTTACCCCTGTTACAACTGTTGACTGATAACAAGAGGTTGATCTATGAACACGTGCTTCTTTTTTTTTTTTTTTTGTATAAACCAGAGCTGTGTATCAGCAGCTGTGGCAGTATTTCTGTGAGAATGTTGAAAAGTAGCAAGGTATTTGCTACCATTGTCATTGAACCAAATGTATGAACATCTTTACAAAAGACAATGGTTTTGACTACCTCTTGGATTACTAAGTTAAGCAACAACTGTCTGACAAATATCACCAGACTGGCTTTAACTAGTATGTGTTGCTTGTGATAATAATAACAATAACCATACTAGAGACCAAAGTGAACACTGATTTCTATATGTCTTTAATACTGTGTCTTATCTAGTGTTTTTAAATTATCTTCTGTAGTATAGATTACCTCATTGTCCATTTTGACTTGTATGTTGTTTACAAGGTGAAATAAAAGAAAAATCACTTGAATTTTATGTTGTAAGAAAAAAGCCTTGAGTTGAAGTTTTGAAGGTCATTTCACCTGTTTACTGTCTTGAGGGACTAAAGCACTGATTGCCTTTCTACATATCGTGTATTTTATATTCGCATTTCATGCCTAATGTCTTTTTTTTCCTGTCAGTCATGGATATTGTGAGGTTTAAAAGAATTACTTGATTAAAAATAAAACATATAACATTGGCATTTACAGTGAGCCTTTGAGATTTGCTTTATTTGCATGGTAAAAACACACTGCATATCACTGGGGAGTTTTCTTTTGCACCTATGCTCACTTAGTTTTGGGATATTACCTTCAGAAAAAAGAGTTTTAGTTATATAAGCCATTGTTGGGGGGAGGGAGGGAGGGAGAAATAAATGATTCATTCATACCTGAATCGTACTTGAAGTGCTGTAGAAATTGTACCCCAAAACCTACTCAGCTATTGAAATTAAACTGCAGGATTATAGCTTTTGGTACTTACTCTCTGTGAGAATACACTGGGCATTAAAGCTATCAGAAATTTAGACATTTAGGTTATTCTCTGGGCTGAAAAGCTTTTGTTATTTAAGCCTCATCCCATCTTTATTACTTTTTCCATAATCTGTAAGTTTACATATATCTATTTCATGCTAATTTAAACTGAATTGAAAAAGGGTTTCTTTTTAGAAAGTACTGTCATTACCTGGAAATTCCTTCTCTAAATTACATAAAGTGTTATTAGTGACTTGGATAGCATTAGCTAATCATTCTGTATTGAAATATTTGAGGACTTGTATATGTCAGCTCCAGTGCCTCTGTTTTAACACAGAGCTCTGCATGCAGGTGATCAATAGAAAAATTTAACAATCTCTGCTAATAAAAGGCAGAAATTTCTTTTTCAATTTGTACCTGCATGAAAGGTTGACTATCTACTACTCTTCTAGTCATAGAAAACTTCCATTTACTTCCCGTCAACTCACCCCTCTAATACATGTCCTCAAAAAAGAGTGAGCTATGGAGATGTGTCCCAATCACATGTCCAGTCACATCCAGTCATGTCCCCGCTTCACTCCCAACCTGTGGCCAAATGGTTTCATCACTCTCCTGGAATGTGGAAGAGATGACTCTCAATCTTCTTGGCCAAGATCCCGTGTCTGCCCCTGTCAGTCATTAGGAGTGAGGCTTTCTTTGGAACATCTGATGGGTGCTCTGTGAAGAACACGGTTCACACCAGGTGCTTGTATGAGCTCCTGGCCAGCCTTACCCCAGTTTTTCAGGGAATGGAAGAGGACACCTTGGGCATGCCACCACCTAACTCCTGGAACACCTTGCAAGGTGACACAGGCAGGAGGAAGCCACCTCAGGGAGCACTGAGCAACTCTGGCCATGAACAGATGTAGGAAGCTCTTGGGACAAGTGAAATGGAGAAACCTCCTCTCCAGCAGTGTCTAATGTTGACTGAAACCAAAGCACCTGGAAGAACAGCAGCACCTAATTCTTCCCACCTCCTCTTCCAAATGAGCAGCTCTCCTTCCCAGAGCCACTAAAAGTCAGCATTTTTATCCTTTCAGCAGCTGCCACAGGACAGTTTAGAACTATTGTCTTCATGTTGTAGACAGGAAGCCTTGTCTTGTGCTTTAGGCAAAGGCAGATCATCAGCAGTACCTAAATCTACAGGTGCAAGCCAAGGCCCCCCTTCCTAACCTTGCAGAGAAGGGGTCATTGCCACACAGCATTAACAACAACATTTCTCTGTGCCAACAAGAAAAAATACTTGGGTTGAAACTTCTAAATTAGTCAATAGAGTAACATCGAAATCACAGAATCCTTTTGAAATAACAACAAAAGTAGCATGTTTATTTTCTTCCCAGTTCTGTGGGTCCTGGGACGCGTGATTCCAAGCTATCTCCAGCCTTTATGTAACCCTAAGTGCCAAAACAAATGTAGCTGTTTTTGAAAGAACTACATTTTTCTTGCAATCTGTTGGGAGCAAGAGCTGTTTACCATTCATT
Source organism: Rhabdornis inornatus (assembly GCA_013397075.1). Taxonomy (NCBI): domain Eukaryota; kingdom Metazoa; phylum Chordata; class Aves; order Passeriformes; family Rhabdornithidae; genus Rhabdornis; species Rhabdornis inornatus. Next base: position 2,608,985 of record VWZS01008125.1, on the reverse strand, counting down.
TCAAGCCATTCATTTCAAAACTACTCATAATTTATGGTAGACTCAGCATACCTATCTCCTTCCCTCAACACCAGTCGACTTTTCCCCAGTAACAAAAATATCCCAGATGCAAGTAATTTCACGCACTTTCAAGTTGTTTGCTAATTAGCCCTTGCACTTCCTGTGCACAGGAAGACACTCTGTGGTGGATAGGAGGGAATTCATTCTGTGGATGTCCTACACCTGGTATTAGTATAATTTAGGTGATGTCCCAATTAATTAATGTAAACACCATTTTGGCAAAGTGCTCTGCTGTTTCCAGTGTTGTCTGCTGCCTGCAATGCTGTTGACCTCTAGGATGAGCAGTCCCCTCAAGAGCATGTTACTCTGCACCAGTTATTATTTTTTGCAGCCATTGGCCACTGCATGATTGCAGAGTAGCTGCCATCGAGCCCCGGGCACATTTTCAGGCTGCTGATGCTCAGTTAACGTGCAGCTGGTCGATTTTTGTTTGCTGGCTGTTCAATATTTGGCCCCGGGCGTTACTTGCTGCGCAGCTCTTAGCCTAGATATTCAGGGCTGGAGCAGCCAAACAGTTCACAAACCAGCAGTGATGGACTGGGGATGTTTCTAATATTGAGCCAGTGAGGAGAAGGCAAACTAGGCAGAAAGTGAAATGATAAGCACTGAGCTTAGGTATCCATCCAGGTTTAGATGCTTACAACCCATTTACTTCCAAATAATCCAGGATTCCAGGCCAGGAAGTACCAGTTGTTTTTTCTAGTTTGACCTGCTGGACTGCACAGGGTATTAAATTCAGGGCAGTTGAAGTTTAGCACTTGGCTTTAACTGGAGCCATGTTTGCTTGGGTGCTTTAAGCGTATTTTCTAATTGGGCTTCAGATCAGGCCTGAGTGCTTTTGAGAAAAAAAAAAAAAGAGATGCTCTGCTCCATGACAGCTTGTTTTAATCACCTGCTGCTAGCATGCTAACAAGTAGTGCCTCATTTCTAGTTCCACTGGCTTCAACTTCCAGCTCTTTGTCCACTATAGTAAAAAGTCCTATGTGCACCATTAAGCAAATTCAACTCTCTTTTTGAGTTTCTGAAATGATAGACAAGGCCCAGTATCTTTTCTTTCTTTTTTTTTGTTACTGTAGAGTTGCTTCCTCCTTTATCATGATTTTGAGAAACCTGCTACTTGCCTCATTCAGAATCCTTTAACTTCTGTGCTGGGATAGCATAGCAGCTCTGGCTTTGAAATCAGCCTTGTTGAGCTGCCAGTGTTGGTCTTAAGCATCCTAGAAAACTGGTTCTTTTGTCTTCTTTCTCTTTTAGAAATGCGCTGGATTATCATGCACTGGGTTCTTTAAAGCAATTAGCTAAAAATGCCCCACCAAAACCAAATCAAAGAAAATGATAATAATAAAAAAAACAGTGAACAACCAAACCCACCTCATTTGGAGCATCCAAAATACTTGAGGCAATCAGACTAATCATACATTTTGGGAAATACTGGCTGAAAGTTACTAGAATAATGTATGATAAGTTAAATTTGGAAGTATTTTGGGAGTTGCCTATGAAAGACAGCAGCAATGCCGTTTCTCCCCCAAGGCAGCAGAGCAAGGGTGGGGGCTTGAAGCGCAGCAAGTTCCTTTCCATTCAGCCCCTGTTTCTTTCATCTCCCCTTGACCTACACTGACAGCTGTGACAAAAAGTCACAGTCAAGCCTGCTGAACCGTAACTTCTCTGGAGTTTCAAGCCTGAGAGTTTCTGAAAAGCAGCTGTCTTGCACAAAGCTGCACAGAGAGGAGCAGAGGCTGCCCCCACAGAGACCCTCTACTTGGCTGCTGCGGTGTGGGAGGGTGAAGGGGAGAGGCACAAGCACCATGCAAGCAGTCCCTGAGCCCTAGGATCTGCTTGTCTGTCAGCAAAAGCCAAGGGGAATTAAAGCAAAAGAACTGCAGGAACAGACATATGGTTTCAGCACCAGGTGATTAAAAAAAAAAAGTAAAGAAAAGAAAAGGAAAAAAAAGAGGGCAAGGTTTGCTAGCCCCTCTAACCAAAGAATCTGGAAAAAATAGGATTAGTGGCAGCTCCTGGAGTTTGGGGACAGCCTATCAGGGGGCTTCAAAGAGCAGCAATAGGCTCAGGTGCCCTTCCATCTGTTTCAGCAATGCCCCATTTTCAGATCAGTGATTGGGGTTTTTTCTCCTGATGGCTCATAAAGAAGTGATGGCTCTGAATTGACCTGAATACTAAAAGCTACAGCCTTGTTCCCCTGCCCATATTGGGTTTGCTGGCAAGGTTTGGGGGTGTGGGGGGCAGGGGGGGTTACAGGGGTGTCTTGTGTGAGGAGCTGCTGTAAGCTTCCCCCATGTCTGACAGAGCCAGTGCCGGCCAGCTCCAAGGCAGACCTGCTGCTGGCCAAGGCTGAGTGCAGCCGTGATGGTGGTACCTCTGGGATAACAGATTTAAGAATGGGAAAAATATTCTTCACAACTGCAGCTGAAGAAAGGAGTGAAAGAGCTCTGCAGATACCAGGGTCATTGTAGAAAGGGGAAGGCTCTCCAGGTCTGGAGCAGAGATCCTCCTGCAGCCCTTGGTGAAGACTATGGTGAAGGAGCTGTGCCCCTCCAGCCCATGGAAGTTCATAGGAGAGCAGGTGGATGCCCAGAGGAGGCTGTGACCCCATGAGAAGCCCACACTGGAGCAGGTTTGCTGGCAGGACTTGTGGCCCCATGGAGGGGACCACTCTGTTGCTGGTCTGCACCCTGTGGGTGGGACACACACTGGAGCAGTTCATGAACAACTGCAGCCCATAGGAAGGACTCACTTCACTGGAGAAGTTTATGGAGGACTGTCTTCCATGAGAGGGACACCACTCTGGAGCAAGGAAAGAGTATGAGGAGTCCCCTCGCCAAGGGAACAAGGTGGGGAAGTTGTTTTTAGATTTTATTTCTCATTACCATACTCTGATTTGATTGGTAATAAATTATACTAATTTCCAGGTCGAGTCTGTTTTGCCCATGACAGTGAGTGGAGATTGATCTCTCCCTGTCCTTATCTTGACCAATGAATCTTTCATTACATTTTCTCTCCCCTGTCCAGCTGAAGAGGGAGTAATAGAGCAGTTTTGGTGGGCATCTGGTATCTAACTGGGTCAGCACACCACGCTGCCCGAAGTCAAGAGAGGCTGAGAGTATTTCACCTTGAGCCAGTACTACTCAGAAACAGCTATCTCTGCAGAACATCCTTCCTCTGGATGCTGTGCTCTGCATAAGAGTCACCACAGTCCTGCTGGATAAAGGCCATGAACCACAACGAGGAAGGTAAGAACTTGCTCCTGGAAACCTCACATAGCTTCCCGGAAACAGCAAGGGAGGGGCTGAAGTTCCAGCTGTTTGACCAGACAGCATCATCTCTACAAGTAGTGGTGTAAAACCTCCCTTATTTTGTCTGCTCATGGTTTCCTGCTCTTCAGCTTGACAAAGTGACAAAGGTGGGCCTAGGGTTCTTCACAATTTTTCTGCAATATGAACATTTTCTGAGCACTCTGGCAACTGGTAGGTTTTAGGAACTGGTAATGACAATATGCTGATCTATCTCTGAGACTTAAAGCAGGTATTTTTCTCTGCAAATAAGAAATTTTTCAAATCAACAGCACTGACAGGAATTAGGACCTATTTCCAGGTGAATTTTTTCAGTGAAAACAGCCCACCTGCCTCTTTTTACATGGATTTGAAGCACTACAGTGAGACACAGACACAACAGAAGCAGGGAAGGTAATGGAAGAAAATACACCAATCAGCACAGACCTTGAGCCCCTAAGTAGCACAAGGTATTTATTAGCTTGCAGCTAAGAGCTACAGGCAGTTACCAGAAAAACCTTGTCACACTCATGAGTCACACAGGGACATGCTATATTCACTCAAAATCAAAACAAAATCATCCATTTCCTGGAACCCTAACAGCACAAAGCCTAAGTGAAGTGACAGGATACAAGAAGAAAGGGCTGGTAGAAGAATAAAGAAGGTCAAGAGTCTCTTTCAATTGGTTTCCTCCGGCTGCAGAGAGGCTGTGGCAGGTCCCGAGAGCCACAGGGCTCCTGGGGTCACCCGGAGCCCCCAGCTGAGCTTCCCAGGCCCGTGCCGGCACTGCCAGGATCCACCCGCACTCATCGCCCGCTGCCTCTAAAGTGTCCATCTAACCTATTGCTGCTGAGCCTGGCTTTGTCCCCACCGAGCCAAAGCGGGAAGGATTTGGGTCACTGTGAGCTTTTGTTAGAAAGGTTCCCTAAATTAGCTCCTCTATTTGAGATAAAAGAAGAAAGGGGTCCATCTTTATTTTCCCCATTCACCCACTGTAATTACTCCATCTCATCCCTGTCTGCTATTCACTGGCTCTCAGCAAGGGCCCGGCAGCCAGGTCACAGGTCAGCATGGAGGACAAGCCCCTGCTTCCCTGGAAAGGATTGAAATGTCTTAAGTGCAGCTTCAGCAGCTTCCAGAATGTACCAATCCCTTCTGAAAAAGTGAGCTTGGTGAACAACAGCTGCAGTGACATGGCGAGTAGACCACAGGTCTGGAAATCCCTGCTCCTGCACTTCATTCTCTGGTCGTCACTTGGTTTGCTCAGGTTCTCAGGAAAACAGTTCATGTACCCCAAGTCTCTTCGTAGTGCACTGTTTTATTTCTCCAGATTACATAGCAAGGTATTTGCCTTGTGAATCTTCAGATCTGCTCAGCTGCCTTGTTTTTTTAAGGCATTTATTTTTTAATTCAATGTGTGATTTTGCTGTTGTTGTTAGACAGCTCTGTATATGTCAAGTCCATGCTCTTATATGAAGTGTGTAGGTAAGATCTTCTTCTAGGCCTTAGAGAAAAAATGCAATTGCCCTGTGACTATTTGTTTGTTTGAAAATATACACATCAAAACATCACAAAACAAAAACTGGGGGAATTTTCTCTGTTCTGGCCAAGGACCCAGATGCAGTTGCTTCTCTAGTTGAAGGTACCACACACCATAAGGTGACAACTTCTGGTACAAGCAATAAATGTAAAAAAATACAGTTGTGGGGGTGGGCTGAAAGAAGAAAATGTCTCTCTTTTAGCAGTTTCCTTTTACAGGGAAGGGTGGCTCAAAGTTGTTCTCCAAGTCCAAAGGAGAGGGAAAAGACCCCAAAACATAAAACCCAGTTTCCTTTAACAGCACTTTTAAACAGGTCAGGGGTAGGTGAGCACTGAACACCCACCTGTCTGACCTTACAAAAGTAGAACCCTGGGTTGGGCCAGACAAGACCAGGAGAAGGGGTTTTATCTTTCCCTGTCCCATTCTGAAGGGGTAGGGGCTGTCAGGGAAGAGAAGAGCTGGCTGGAATCTTGAATGCCTTAGGACTAATGCCACAGCAGCAGCTGCAAAAAAGAATCTGCTGCCTTCGTGCTATACTGCATGATGTACAAAATCCTAGCGAGGCAGGTTTTGATGAGAAATATCCCATTTACCTGGCCATGAGGGTAGCATTCACTCTGCAAGAGCTATACTGCAGATGCCAAAATTTTCCCTAATAACAGCTCAGTAGATGTTATCATTTTCTTTTCACAGTACCTCCCAGAGCTGGGCTTGGATATTAGTGCACTACAGCTGATGTACATATAATGATATGTACACTGAATGCAGTCAACAGAACTGCTAAGCAGAACAAAAGGAGGGTAAGAAAGCACATAAGAGGCTTTGATTTTCCGAACTGAACTGCTTAGAAGTGCCAGATGACAGTGGATATTCTCCCAAAACATCTTCCCCTTTGGAAAAGAAGAATCATTTTTTCCTCACTGCAGGAGTGATTAAAATATTTCCCATAATATTTATATACAGCATCTTCCTTTCATTCAGATTGACTCTATTGGGGATTTCCATTAATTTTGGCAGTCAGCACTTTTTAGTGCTTGTAAATGCACTGTGTAGCGTGATAAATATGGTGCTGGACAAGAGCAGAACTCAGCTGCTTCAAGACACAAACAGCTGAGCGATCATTCTTTCAATGACATGATTATGCTAGTGCACAGTTGATTTTTTTTCTCCTTGTCTTTCCTCAGTAGGTTCTACTGCACCTATGTCAGAGAGATGGAGATAGCATCTCCAAGAGGAAGACAAGAATCAGAATAGGAACATCTGTTTGGGAAGGTTGTGCAGGGGCAGCTCACAGATCTGCCATATATCAGCACAATTCTACTCAGTAGTTTCCCCCAAAAGTCTGTGATCACAATTATACTTAAGCACCCCAGCCTAGAGCAATGTTGTCTCCATTGCTTACTTTGGCAAGACTTTGCTTACTTTACCAGAAGACACACTCCAAGCCCATCTGGCTCATCCCCAAGCCTGAAGCTTGCATATACTATCACAGTCTCTGCCAAATCCATGTCTTTCCAATTAAGTGGTTTTTGGGGTTTTTTTGCCTTCCCCACTGATATTGGCAGCATTTTCAAAAAGCACGGGAAGTTTCTCCCCAGCAGAGGCTGCTGTTTGTCTGCATTCTTGTCTTCCAACATGAGCAATTTTTAAGATTCCTCCTCTGATAAGCAAAACAGTGCAAATTCCAGGGTGCTCTCACACACAGCAAATTCCTGTTACAGCGACCAACAGTCAGTCAGAGCTCATCTGTGTTCATGCCATGAAGAAACACTTGTGCTGGCTGAGTGCACTCTAGAAGCAGTTCAGGGACAGGCTTGGCCACAATGCAGCCTCCCAACTTCACCTTCCCTGACCCTGGCAAGGTAACTGCAGCAGAGGAAAGGCACCAATTCAGCTCTCTTTGCTGCTTCCGTTTTTAAGGCAACATCCAGAAAGCAATTAGTTTTCTGAGAGGTTTGTGATGAGTGGAGATACAATTTAAAAGCAGGCTCTATCCATTAAGATAGTCAATGTAAAAAGAAGCTGGTAAGAGCTGAATGCAATGAAAACAACTTGTGGACAGACTGTAATTAGCTCCAACTGCCTGAATTAAATGAATGTCAGAGAAAAATTCTGTGGTAATAACTCACAGATAGATACCACCTGTGTGTTCATGTGCCATTTAGGATACAAACTAAAATGTTTGTATCTAACTAAAATGAACACAAAATATTTTTTGTTCCGCAAAGAAAACCACGGTTCCCAGCCCACTAAAACAAAACACAAAAACAAATCGCATTCATTTTGTTACAGATTTTTTATCACAGGTTATTTTAGGGGCCTTTATTTGGCTGTTGTTTTTTTCACCTGCAAAATTTCAGATCCCCTTTTCCAGGGAAAGGCAGCAGAGGGAGCAAACATTCGCTGAAGAGTTAGGAATCCCGGTTTCTCCAGTATTCACACATTAAAAGTGTATTTTCTTGGCCTTCTTCTCGTCCCTCCCTCTTCAAACAGTACTACATCTCATAGTACTAGCTTTAAGCAGTTAAAGGATGTCCAAGACACACCAGCAGAGGAGTCTTTTTTTTCCCCAAAACAAACCCACAACTTTTTAACAAACTCTACTTTTGTTTTCTTTTTCTATATAAGTACTATGATTTCCCCTTTGATGCTTAAATAAGGATTTGTATTTAAACTTTCACATTTTTTAGGATGTTTTACAACTTAACCCATGCACATAAAAAAACATTTTCTATTCAATACACTTTAAGTCAAAGAAGCAGTAATCTGTTAGGCACTTATATATATTAGGCACTCCAAATATGATAATTTATGTCATTACAAGCCTTTTTTTCCCTGTGGCTAATTGTATAGTTTAGTGGTGAGCACATAAAAGCTATAAATTAACATAATGAGGTTTCCTTTGATAACTGTCTCTACTGCCAGATGTGTTCAAAGAAGGAAATAAGGAAGGCAGCAGGAAGGACACAGGGAGTCAAATAATCCCCACAATACTTGCATGAGCTTCATTTCTCTGTGGGATTTTCAGAAAAGCAATTCCAATTTTGCATCGTCACCACAAGCACATTTCTATTTTGGACAAAATTGTGTCATTCCTCCATATGCTTATAGAGATGGAACACAAGACTAAACCTGCCTTAAATTTCAGAAGAACAAACCCCTGTGGAGATGTAAGGTGCAGGGAGCATGCAGACCCCTTACCTCTTCTCAGCTGGCGGTTGACAACTGCAGCAGCTTAAGCACATCCCAGAAATGCATTTCAGTGGATATTCCCAACCACAGAGAACAATCTCACTAAACTCCAAGAAAAATAGGTTGTCTCTTACACACCTGTGTGCTGATTTTATCCTGCTGACTCTCACTCCTCTTTTCTCATACCCAGCCAAATGAACCACCTATCTCCATCTGGGTTTCCCTGTTGCCACTTGTCCTAGTGCAATCTCAATGCTGAGATAGAAGCCTGTTTCCCCAGTCCACCTCAGAGCTCAGTCCTGTCTGTGCTTTGGCACAGCCCAATGATGTGCTCCAGGAAAGGGAAATGGTGGAGGTGTGATGGGAACATGTCCACAAAGCAGTAATGCTGTGATCTTAACATTTACTTATATTTAAAAAGATGCCTCTGAAGTCCTGCCTCTGAGCAGGTATCTGTCTCTCTCCCCTGAAAGTGACTGCATGCCTCATGCTCCACACTCATCCCAAAGCCCTTAGAGGTCAGGACAAGTCCAGTTTAGCCAGGAGCAGGTATGTTACCTGCCTTTTCTTAGGCTTAACCCAGCAACCCAGCCGAAGGACAGTGTGACTGCCAGCTTTCCTGAGCACACCTGCACAGAAAAGTAGCCAACGGAACCAGGTTGTGGACCTGACTGGAAGATGAAATTTACAGTCTTTTGAAAAAGATTCCTTCTTCTCTTGTCTCCACATGGACCTATGGCAGCTTTTGAAAAACTAAACAAGAAGGAAATGCAGAGAAAAATATAGATGGCTGTTTGGTTTTCTAAGCAAGTTGTAGTCCTCATAAAGTGTCCCTGAAAGCCTAACAAAGTACTTGCAGACACGAATGATGAAACCCTAGAAATTTTTGGCCACAAAAAGTTTTTATAGAAAAAGTTTTTCATAAAGATTTGGAGAGAAGCCCAAGTACACTGAAAGATAAAAAAATTTACAAAGTAAAACTCCAGGGGGTGGTGTGATTAGGGACATTATTTGGAAAAAAACTGCAGGAGAACAGGCATTTAAAAGCTTAGAAGATTCATATTTCTTCACAGTATTTTGGCAGACAATGTCTATACTATTATTAAATTCCTTAGTTTTGTGGAACAGGATGGAGCACTGAGTGACAGTGAATACTAGAGTATTGATGGAATAGCATACAAGTGGATGCATGTCAAGAGGCACTGCCTTTGATCTGTTCTTTGCTATGAAGGATGACAGGGAGTTATTATCCCAAAAGCACTTTGCACAGGAAATCAGGATGTGGCTGTAACAGATATTAATCCCCCAGGAGAAAGCTAAGGAGTAATTCAAGCACAGTAAATTGCAGTGACTGAACAGTATTCAACTACAGTAGGTGTAATACTGGAGGTTGTAGTAATACTTGCACTCACCCCTGTGCAAAGTCCTAATATCTACTTTATCTCTGCCTTAGGGGTTTTAAAGAGTTCTCTGGAAAAAAAAGCTCTCAAGGCTCCTAGAAGTATTTAGCAAACACACAGGCGTGGCATGGCACTGCTGTAACTCAGATTTGTAACTTATTTTATGTGCATTAAATGCTAAGTAAATACTCTTGTGAACTAAAATCCAGCTAATATTTAAGCCCACTGAAAATGTTTTATCCTACCTGTAGTCATAATAACTTTATCAACTGAAAACTGAAATTTTACTCTTTTAAATGTCCCAAAAAGAGCCCATCAACTTTTGCAGTGTTGTTGAGCCACTCCATATTGCTCCCCTTACTGATAAAAACAGTACAGAAACCATATTGCAATCAATACTGAATGATCCCACAACTTTTGCTTTGTATTGCATCTCTGCACCCTCTAATGACTTTCATATTACCATCAGCATGCTCTCAGGAAGTTTACATGTCAGGGCTAATTAACTAGGATGGTTTGTCTTCCCTTATTAATCCCCTAAGTACTGAAAACCCATTCTCCTTCGAGCAGGAGCACCTGTGACCAACATGGCACCGGAGATGCAAAGCCAGCATTTTACTCAGAAGCACTTGCTACAACGCTTCTGAGAGAATAATTAAAGTAACGGTTGTTGTAATTCCAGTAATAAGGTTAAAATGTGTCTTTATAATTTGACTTCCCAAATCGATTTGTGAATGTGCATGTGATAGCCTGCCATGCACAATGTTGCTTTAAAAATTGCCGCCTTCCATGTGCAAAGATACTTTCCAAGTCTGTACTTTCGCAATTCGGCTCTACCTAGATGCCAAAAATTTGCTGAAGAACTAAGCCCTTGCCTTTTAATTGTATCAGTATTGCTATTTTTTTAACTAAATCACTTCTTTTGTTAGATCTTTGTTTTGCTTACTACTGCATATATCGAGTAAAGTAGCTATTTTCCATAGGGAGATTGTAATTCTGTTGTCCTCATTTCTTGAAGGGAAATAGTATAAGAAAAAAGAAGACATTTAGAATTTGCATACCAGTTCAAATTTTTTGAATTTAAATACATTGGGCTTGTTTGTAAAATGTCTGTTTCAAAACAAGGGTTATCTGAAGTACATTCATATTATTGAAAGAGTTCTGGTGGTTGAATTAACTTTTTCTACAGTTGCCATTTACTGAAATGTCCATCATGGACTAGAACCAGAGAGCTGTTTCTCAGCCTGCAAAAACATCATGTTGATCATGGCTACCATGCTTCTTTACTTTAATTGAGGTCTAGTGGTTCACCAGGTCTGCCACTACACTTCCCACCTGACTTCCCGACTGCTGGGCTACAGCTGATTTTCTGAATCCTCTCTAAATGGTCAAATTAATTTTTTCCAGCTTTGGCCAGTTTCTCCAAAGCAGATTTACCTCCTGGGGTAGGAGCACACAGGCACCTGTGCATGAGAGTTACAGTTCAGTCAGCTGCACGTGAAGTCCATTACACAAAATTTGAGACAAATGGTGCTTTGCTATGAGAATGGACAGAGCCTTAAGTGTATCTCTAGAACAATCCTTGATAGAGCTAACTGATATATTTTAGTTTGGTCTCCCTGACACATGTGGTGCTCCAGATGCATTTTCATACATACAAATTCATTGAAATCACAGAATTCTGGAAAAAAAAAAAAAGTTGATGTACCTTTCATTGTTTCCCCACAGGCATTCTGGTTAGCAAAGACAGCAGTCTGCTAGTATAGTTCACACCTGCTACTTAGTTACAGTTATGACCAACAGAACATGATGTTTTGATTTAAAAACAGATGTGTTTTACGTTTGATTTACTAATTGAAATTAGTATTACCTTGAAATGAGTGAACCATGTGTTTACAGCACATCATCTACCCCTGTACACAAGCCATCCTATAAATCTGAATGATTATATTATGCTTTTCCTCACCTTCTGCAACAGCAATGAAAAGGGGTACCTCATTCAATACAGAAAATCAGCTTACAGTCTGTTTTAACTTCTGTTGTCTCACAACAACTCTATTTGAAACAGCAGGGACAAAAACAGACTCTGCAAGTTGTATTTATCAGGTAATCTTATTTCCTATTAATTTTACACACAAAATGAATTTAAAAATTCTCAGTTACGTAATAAATAAATAATAATAGATAATAAATAAACAATTTTCAGGTAGTAAAATGTATCACTTTTCTTAAACTGACATAGATATTTATTGTTATTTGCAGTGCTACTGCTGTAGCGTCCTTAGTTTTGGTGATAACTTGGTTCATGCTCCCAGGCACCAGACAAGGGTTCAGTCCTGAGCCAGGGGTGCACAGTGGATACACAGAGCTCAGCTCCTGCAGGCCCTCCCTGATTATTAAGACAAATCCTATGATAATTGAGGAGACGCAGTCTCTCCAGGCATTGCATGTTGATTGATTTGGCAACAGAACGCAAGAAATTGTTCCAGTGGAGAAGGAGATACAGGAACTGCTATTTTTACTTTAGACACTCTGCATATTCTTGTTATTGCTAAACTGCACAAGTTCTACTCCACCAGCTTGGTTTTCCTCTTTAAAGGAGTTTGAACGCTAGCAGAAGTTTGGGAAAATGACATGAGGGCAAGGACATTACTCCTTGTATCTCCTCAAAAGTAAGAGTTTCCTCTCTTGCTCTCCCAGTAGCCACGGCCACTGTCCCTGAGACACTGATCTAACAATGCTCTTAGACTACTCCATCAGTTCCACCTGGATTCACTATGCTGCCTTTTGCATGTGTGCTCTAAAGATATCTTACATCTACCTGTATATGGCTCAGCTCTGTGTGCCATTTATAAGAATGAGAAGCTGTCAGAAGCACAAGATGCAATAAGGTAGCATTAAACACTAGATTTAAATTCCCAGACGCAGGAGTACTGACAACACAGGTCAAGCTTCCAATCACTTAACATGTGTCTTGATATTGCATGTGGTTTTAAGGAGGGAAGAAGTGGGTTGTATAACTTGGATGCAGGCTTATTCAAGGAAGCTCTGTCAGGATAAATTTTAGAAATAATATGGAATAACATAAAACCAGACTATGGCACTTCTAATTATTATAGAGTTGACACCAAACTTCTATTATTCTGTGTCAGTTTTGTGCAATTCAAAAAATGGAGAAGTAGCTATTTTCTGTTATATTTAGCTAAAATACTGTTCAATGATTTTCAAGAGTTGTCAAAGATAAGTAGTACTGCTACCACCTACATGTCTCCACATATCACAGGCAGGATTGCTACAAGGGCCTCTTATGAAAGCTTCCCAATGTCTCCCTTTATGAGACTGGGCTTTACTAAACTTGCAGCTACCCAGTTTTGGGGTTTGAACAGAACTTGAACATCAAGTGTTGTCATTTGTGTGTCTCTTTGAAGGAAGGTTAATTCAGAACAGCTCAGTCAGTCCATGGATAAGGCTAAGGAAAATCATGAAGCTCAGTATAATACAGTTGCCTAAAGAAGAAAAAGATTGAAAAGGCAGCATTAAATTTAAATCTTCAACCAAGAAAAACTAAAATTGAAGTAATTACTAAAATCGTGGAGTCAAGCAGTGAGACTGGGAAACACTAAAGGCAAATACCTTAAAAAAAAATTGAAGCAGAAGACTATGTGTGTTTTTCACATGAGACTGTCACAACAACGATGGTTGGCAACAGCGACATGGCTTTGGAAACAGAGTTTCAAAATGTCCCACTGAAAACACTAAGATACAGAGTTCAAAGGAACGTAGATAAATGAAGTATTTATTTTAGGGGATATTCTCCACCAAGTAAGTCTAGAAATTTCTGGCTAGTCAGCAACACAACACTAAATTTATAATGGCAAAAATTAAAGTAGAAATAAAGCAACCAAAAAGAAGCAACAAAAAACCCACACAAGTTTTTATTTATTTTATTTAGAAGTAAAATAAAACACTACATTTCCATCTAGAAGCCACTGGTATATGCTACAGTCAATTGAAACATGGAGAGGTGGGCTTAGCTTTCAGATTCCTCCTGAATTCAGCTCCTCCCTTTTGCATTGGAGCTTTGTGCAAGCTCTGATACACCTGAGGACGCAACTGTTTAAGGCAGCCGCTGGAGTTCAAGCTTATCAGCAGAGGGTGCTTCAAAGACATCATCTTCAACACTTTCTTCTATCGGCTTCATCTTTGCTGAAGTTCTCAGGTAAGGAGATGTCCGGCCTGGGCCTGCCACAGGTACAAAGAAATTACCAGTTAATTTAACAATTAACAATCTACCTGCTACGTAGACCTATTTGTGACAAAGTGGACACAATTTGAAGACCCTGCCCTAGTTGCTTCATGAGCGGATTTCTAAGTGGAGGTTTCTTTGTTATCAGGCCACGGGCACCAGGAAATTCTGGACATGGAACAGCCACTATGCTGCTATGAACCAGCAATGCCTGTTGCTAACCACAGACACAGCATCCTCCCCAAATTCTCTGACTGCTTGAGGTGCCCACTGCTCATTCCCTGGAGATCGTTTCCTCACCATTACACTCACCCACTGACTCGTCTCCATTCAGTTACAGTGACATGAGCAGCCGCCCTGAGTACAAAAGGTGTGTACCTCTGCACGCTTGCCTGGCTGCAGAGAAGGTGCAAAGTGCACTGGGCAAAGTTTGGATGGGCCCATCATCAAAGCCACAACTGCCTTTAAAGCATAAAGTCATAGAACCTGCTGAGTTGGAAGTGGCTCATCAGGACCGAGCCCAGCTCCTGGCCCTGCACAGGGCATCCAAGAGTCACATCGTGTCTGAGAGCATTGTCCAGACACTTAGACACAACACTCTTGAACTCTGCCAAGTTTGATGCTGTGACCCCTTCCCTGGGGAGCCTACCCAACCTCCCCCTGGGTGAAGAACCTTATCCTAATGGCTGACCTAAACCTCCTCTGACACATCTTAAGTTTTATGCAGCATGATAGTGCAAAACCTATACAAGATTTATACCCCCATGAACAACCACAGAGAAAACAAGATTTACAGTCAAAGGCCACATAACTTCCAACTGACAGTGATTTCACTGCCACAAAACTACCTTTTAGAAAGGCAGCAGCTTGTCTGCCAGAGCAGAGCTCACACCACAGCTACTGCTGCCAAGACATTAAATGGAGTTTCTGTGCAAGTTACCACTGCAAATGACCTCTATTGCAGTTAAATTTTCAGTATGAAGGCCAAACCAGAGAACTCCTTTGACATCAGCTGAACAGTTCTATTTTCCATTGCTCATTCTGAAACTGAGTCTACACGTGAATGTGTATTTCTCTTGTACCCTCTTCTAGAGTTAGCCCACCACAACAGTATGAGGTTCTAAACAGCTAGTATATGATGACCATAAAGATTATAGAAATCTTTGAAGACCCATTTGAGAAGAAAACAGCAAGAGATAAAGGTTGTGCTAACAGACTGTTTGCATACAAGCTAAAATTTTAAATATTCTTGGAAAAAATTCTGATTGCCCTAACACACTCTTATTAAAAAAAAAAAAATATCAGATATATAGTAAAGTGCTGTGTTAAGGAAGCCCACTTATGAGGAAAGACTTGCTTGCACTGTATGTGTTACACATGGAGAACAATATATAGTCATAGGCAACACCAGCAAGTTACAATACTACTGCATTTTTAAGTCACATTCACAAAGACGCTGTTTGGAACTAGCATTTCAGAACTTTTTATGTTAAAAATGTATTAGTATTTTCTTTTGAGATTCAAAAACTACTTAAACTGGCATAATAGAGGGTTACTCAAACACATCTTTAGATACCGAAATTGTTAAACATTTCTTCCCACACAGATGTGTCTTACGGCCTAAGCAAAACATAACTAGATGAGTTAACTGGCTAATGTGTCCCACCCAAAGTCTGTGGGTACATTTGGATATAAATTTGGCTTTTCTGGGAGACACACAAAGGTAAAAGGGTGCCTGAAAATGCCGAGTTACAGTTCCAGCTTTTTTTTTTTTTAAGATCTTTGTTTTAGTGTAGTTTGTGGTTCTTTTAAAAATGGTTTTCTTCTGCTTAAAACCACTTAATTCTCTCCAGAAAACAGAAGTAAGCAGTCATAAGTTTGTACAAAAGGATCCAATATAGGGTCTAATTTGCTCAGCCTGTGTTTTTCAAAGACATACTCTTATCTGCTCCAAATACAAAACTTTGTCTACTGATGCCATTTTCCTGTGTTGGACAGATGTTCAAGTGACTGAGTCAGACCTTCCTTTCACTACGTTTTGTTGCCCCTTCTTGAGGGCCCAAACCAAAATACATATTAAAATTCCTGTGAAATCCAATCCTGCTTTTAACCACAAGCGGGGAGCATATAATTTGATAATACCACTAAAATCATTACCAAACCAAAACCTTTTTGCACTCCTGCTCAGCTTAGAACTTAACAAATACAGATGCATAGGCCAGCAAATCTGAGATATCTAAAACAAGTACCACACAAAAAGGGACTTTATGTCTAATAAATCTGTGAATGGCTGTCAAACAGTAGAATTGCAGAATAGAAACTAATACCAAAATAATATTTAAAGGACTGAAATTCAGGTGAAACTAGGCTTGTGATCAGATTGAACTATTTTTGCCTAACTCAAATTTTGGAAAAAGAGATACCTCTATTTCACTTACTAATGAATTGCATAGAGATGGACCATGGACGTCAAGCACAAGTGTCACATGATAAACAAACCCCACTTTAATACCTTTTTGAGGATGCCTGCTGAGTTAATGTGATGTTATCAACAGAAAACATCATGCTGCAAACGACTCACTCCGTAAGCATTATAGAATTCTTGTTGGTTATTTCCTTAACATAAAAGCAAACAGTTAGTTTAGTTTCTTAATTAATTAAATTCAAAACATACTTTTGTTAGTAATTGTAGTTTGGGACCTACTAATTAGTAATTTTAACCCTTTTATTACTAAATGCTTTGAAAAAGGATTATTATTGATTTCTTGAGAAAATTAGTCAAAGCTTATCATTTATAGCACTGATAAAAGCATAATTTTAAAATATGGGATTGTACAAAAATATAAATGATCATTTTTTTGAGAATACAGAAATTAGGAGAAGAAAACCTATTTGCATTACAGTAGTCAAAAATCATCTTTGTAGTGGGAGGCTTTTGTCCACACAACAATCAACTAGCAATGACAAAACAATATTCCTGTAGAGCTGCTGTACAGGTCAAGTTCTCTTCATACATTTTTTATTCTAATTAAAAAAAAAAAAAAGAAAAAAAAAGAAAAAAGTTTGTCATTTCCCTGTGTTTCTCACAAAATCTTTTGAGGATTTTGGATTCTGTTTGTTTGTCTTAAATAAACAAATGTATGCCTGTAGAAGAAGGATCCAGGGAACAGCACTGGAACTGTAAGCCTCAGCATGCGCCTTATGCTAAACCTTAAAAAAACAGACAAAAAAATACCCCAAGTGTTGCATTGAGAGCACCCAGCAGAAGGTTTTTGAAAACACAGCAGTGGCAATGTAAATGGCAGATTTTTTTTTTTTCCGTTTTCCCTGTGATCTGAAAAAAATGCGTACATGGCCACAATCCATACAGAATACAAATCTTTAAGCAGAGCTCACCTTGGTAGTAACCCCACCATTGGCAATGGCAGTAGCCAGGAATAACTAACAACCTCTCTTGGCAAAAACAAAGATTGAAGCATTACAGGTCAAGAAGATGAACAAACCTTTCACAGAAGTCAGAAATTTCACAATCATAGTACGAAGAAGAAATAAATAACAATACTTTCCAAGGTGTGTGTTGCACTGGTGTAGGGGCAATCCCTCTGCCTCTCCAAAAGCAAGGGAAAATATCGGACTTGGAAGGCTGCTGCCTCAGCTGGGCTAAGGAATTTTAAAATATAAAAGACACATAAACCCCTCTCTCTTGAGGAAAGCACACCCTGTATACCAAAAAAAAAAGGTACACAAACCATGGAAAAGTACAACAAAGAAAAGTGTATTTTTCAAGTATGTGCTAAGCACAAATGCATCTTGGGGATTTATGTAATTACAGCTGAACTTGTCATGCATTTCAATTACTTTCTCCCAAAGCTGAAATACTGGTGTAAGAGTTTTGCTGTTAAGCCCAATAGAGACATTTTAATTCTGACTAATTGCACAAACACAGTTTTACAATTTTTTTCTGAGTGTGTAAATTCACCCCAAGGGTCTCTATGTGAAGGGAGGGGCTTCAATTTCATGGAAAATTTTTTGCTGTGCGTGAAACAGGTGAAAAGCCACTCGAGGGTCTCAAGGCAAAGATCAGAGGACAGACCAACACAGGAGACTTCATAGCAGCAATCTGCTACAGGCTGCTGCCTGTAGGTCAAGAAGAGCAAGTAGAAGGAAGCCTTCTTTCAACATCTGGATCACAGGCCTTGGTGCTCGTGGGCAGTTTTAACCACTCTGATATCTGGTAGAAAGGCAAGAAGGCTGGGAGCAGGCAGTCCAGGAGATTTCTGGAATGCAGCAGATAATTTCTTCGTGCAAGTGATCGGTGAGTCAACTATGGAAGGCACTCTGCTGGACCTGTCACTGATGAACAAGGAAGAACTCATTAGGAGCTGAAGGCTGCTGGTAATATTGGCTGCAGTGCCCAGGAGCTGGTGGAGTTTAGGATACTGAGTGGTGTGCAAGACAAATAGCAGAATTACAACCTCACAGGACAGGGGACTGTGGCTTAGGAACTCATGGGACATGGTCTGCAAAGGGACCTAAGGAATAAAGTTTATTTGTAATATCTTTGCCAATAAGGTACTTAAAGATCTCATACAGATGGTTGATCTTTGAGGACACCTTCCTCAAAATACAAGGACAGTCTATTCCAGTGCACAAAAAGCTGAGCAAGCGTGGTGGAAGGCTGGCATAAATGAACAGGAAAGTTCTGACAGATCTCAAGCAGACACACACAAAGTGTAAGTGGGGATGAGCTCCTTGGAGTGAATACAGAGCCATGGCCCAAGCATGCCATGATGAAAAGAAGGAAGCCAAACCTCAGCTAGACCTAGATCTAGTGAAGGGCAACAAGAAAGGCATCTACAAATAAATCAGCAACAAAATAAAGACCAGGGTAACTGTGAGGCCAGAGCCCAGTGATGCACAGGACACAGGAACACAAAAAAGTCTGAGATAATTGAATAACTTCTTTGAGTTTTGTGGTTTTTTGTTTTTTTTTTTACTTCAGAGGTTTGTCCTGAGACCTGCTAGGGCTCTGCATCCAGTGGTAGAGACAGAGGCTGATGCTTGACTGTCAGGAAACCTGGACTGAGTTAGGAACAACCTAAGTTGACAGGGTGAACTCAAGATTGTGGAATCCCGTGGGCTGCATCCAAGGGTGCCAAGCACTAGCTGATACAATTACAAGGGCCCCTCTATCATCTTGGAAAGATGATTGCAATCAGGAGAGACAAATGAAAATGCCAACATCACAGCCATTTTAATGAAGGGGAAGATGGAACCCAGGGAACTACTGGCCTAGCAGTCTAAATTCATTTCCCAGGAAGATTATGGAGCTTGTCCTCCTGGAAGCCACATCCAAGCACACAATGGACAGGAAGGTGACTGGGAAAGCCATCACAGAAGCTGATTCCATCTGACCACTCTGACCACCTTCCATCTTTGGTGGTGGGATGACAGGCTCTCTGTAGAAATGGAGTACAGTGGATATTGTTTACATGGATGGTAGCAAAGCCCTCCACAGTCTGCCTCTGAGTCCTTCCAGACAAATGGGTAAGAAACAGACTGGATAGAGGGACTACAGCTTCAGTGGAAAATTTGCTGTACTGCCAAGTTCACAGGGTGGTGAACAGCAGTACAAAATCCAGCTGTCGGGTAGTTAGTTACCAGCAGTGTTCTCAAGGGCCAATGCCAAGGCCTATAATACTCAGGATATAAATGACCTGTTTGATGGGATGGAATGCACTCCTGACAGGTTCCCTGACAAGAGCCAGGTAGTGAGGGAAACTGCTGACAGGCCAAAGGGTAGGGCAGTGGGTCTGGACAGGTCATTGGAAAAAGAGAGAAGAACTGACAAAAATGACAAGCTCATGAAAGGCAAATCCCTGAACCTGGGACATGACACATCTACACACCATTACAGCCTAGGCTCCAGCTGGTTGGAAAGCAGCTTTGCAGAAACAAACCTGGGCATCCTGGTGGACACGAAATAGAACATGAGCCAGCAGAGTGCCCCTGCAGTGAAGTGTCCCATCCATATACTGGGCCACATTAGCAGCATATATTGAGACATATAAGCAAGACCATAGCCAGCAGGTCAATGAAAGAGATTAATCCCCTCTATCTGGCAATTATGAGACAGGATCTGGAGTGCTGCATCCAGTTTTGTGCCTCCTTGTAGAAGAAAGGCATGGACATACTGGAGCGAGAGCAGTGGAGCACAGCCCAGGTGGCCAGAGGCTGGAGCAGGGATGGAGAGGCTGCAGGAGCTGGGTGTGCTCAGCCTTAGGAACAGAAGGCTCCCAGGGAATCTGATTCTTATCTTTGGCTACCTAACGGGAGGCAACATAGAAGAGAGCGCCAGACTCTTCTCAGAGGCATGCACTAGAGAAAGAAGGAAAACAAGCATGAGTTACAATCAGGGAAAATTTTTCACCATGAGCGTGGTAAGTCCCTGGAGCAGGTTGCCCGGGGAGGCTGGAAAATCTTCCAGCTTGGAAATATTCAAAGCTTGACTGGACATGGCCCTACTCTAGCTGACCATGCTTTGGACATGAGGCTGGACCTGATAATGTCCAGAGGTCTCTTACTCTCTCAGAGGTACTGTGATTCTGAATGTCCTTGCAGGGAACAGAGTAGAAAAAGAAAACAATACTGGAATTTTCATCAAACTATATCCCAGGTGTCACCCTTGATGTTCTAGTAGGGTGAAGCACTAGCAGGACTTTTGCTCCCACCTATCTGGGCATGCAGACTACACCAATGTTAAGGAGTAAAACCAGATAGGCCCTCCAGGTCTGAAGATGTCACTGGATAAGAACTGTGAGGAACACAATGGAAAACAGATAATTAAACAGAAAGATGCAAATATTTTAAAACATTTCCTCTTCTTAGCAGAGACTTTAACCACAACAAATAACTCACAGTGGCTTTTTCCTCATATATTTGAATTCGAATCACTAAAAAATAATATTTCCAAAATCAAAATAAATAATCCTATATGATTCTTTTAAATGCTGTTAAACTAACAACTTATACCAAGTGCAAAAATTTAGCATCCTCTGGGTTTTTTTTTATTCAAACACTGCTTTCAGAATTCAGGCTAATATTGATGTTTAGATTCAGATGAACTAAAAACAAATGACAGCAAAAGCCTAGAAAGAATAACTTAGAATGTTTTCATAAAGCAATAAATTAATAGAAACAAAAAGGTCAGACATAGTTTCTTCTCTCACTTCGTCTGTTCTTTACTACTGCTGTCATACAAAACACAGCAGAGGAGAGCCTGACAGGATACTTGGAGGTTTTCCAGGTGACATAAAAATGTTGGTTGCATACCACATTCCCCCAGGCCCTGCTGATACAAACTATCTCAGGAGGAAAAGTAGAACACCAAGTTGCTAAAGGAAAATGTTTCGTTTGGGTTTTGAATTTCTACAAGCACCAATGACAGACCAAAGGACATACTTCTGTGACAAAGATTATTACTACAAATATTGGGTCTTTTTTCCAGTATGTACATGAGGTATCTTAATTTAGAGCACAAAGCCTCATGCATCTAATGACTGGCCTATAGTTAGGTCCCTTCATATAGCTGGTGTAGCAGCACCCAAAAAGCTGCAGTCTGCTCCCACAGAGGGCAACAAGAGTTCTGCAGTAGTCTCTAATTGTCAACCCAAGCCATGTTCAAGACTGGCACAAACTATTCTGAGCACTCACGAAGAGAGGATGCAGAGGAAGTCCCACGAAGAAACATCTGCAAGCCATCCTCGCTGTCACTGGTACTGGCCATGCTGTTCCTCATCTGCATCACAGAGAGCTGAGAGCAAAGGCTGGGCTGTCGATCAACCTTCTTTGAAGCCTAAAAAAGAAAAAAAAAATTACGTTAAAAAAAGATATCAAGGAAATTAAAATAAAAATGGAAAATTACTACTTCCCTTGTAATAGATGCCCCAGTCTCAGCCATGATCATACAAGAAAATTGTTACAGGAGAAGATTCTATGCAGTGTAAATCAATTTAAATGACTGTAGAAAATGCCAGTAATATACTGGAATTGGAACAGTGACAATTATGAAACTGCACATTAATTATTCAATTTCAAATTGCTTTTGTACTGAAATGTTCATTTATTTTCTTACAGAAAGCTTGGGGTTTATTATCTGGTAATTCATTATTTAAATATGATGCTCTGCAATTTAATGTAGTCTTTATGATGAGGCTGGTCCTCCTTGCTAAACAAAACAGCATGCTATATATAGAGGCAATTTATACCTTATCAGAAAAATGTTCATTTTCCTGGCTTTTCGTTTTATCATGTTAGAAAAGTGGTGAATGTCACTCCTTCCCAGCAGATGACCATTCGGTTCTTGATTCTACTGCATCCAAATGCATCAGGTGAACATTATCCTCTCCCTGTCAAACGGTCTGAGGAGCTCCCATTTTGCTTTGAGTAGCCTTCCTGAGAAGCTTTATACTACAACATTTATATGAAGCCATACATTGTACCTTGTTAGGTATTACTGCAAGTCAGAATGCTATTTTAGGTATATGTGAAAGCTAGCAATCAATGACAAGACTATAACGGATAACTGCACTTGACTGAATTTTAAAAGTCAGGAACTGGTATCCTTTTTAATGCAGAAAGCTTCCCAACACCAGTGAAAGTCTCCTTAGGTAGGAGAAAATCACAAGTTTTGTTACAAAATAAACTATTACTTTTCTGTTTTCCAACAAAAAATTATTTGATAGTTTTAGCTTCTTACTACCATCTTGAACATGAATAATCAATACTCGATTTATTTCTGTAGACCTCTACATACAGAAGTCAATCACAACATTTTCTGATGAGACTGACACCAGTTAAAAGACGTCAAAGACACCAATAATATTTATATTTGAAAGTGAAGCTTGTGAGAGGTGATACGTACATAGAGTGCTGTCAATGGGAAAATTAAGAATTTATTTGGTAGTTCTCATGCCAAGTTAAATAGGAAGAGCTCATGCAACAGGATTTTTATTTTAGGAAGAATGAAAACATACTAAAAATTTCCCAAATGTGCATTCAATTTTTACAACATACATCTTCAAAACGTACTATAATAAACCAGCTACAATATTCTTAAATTTATGTGGCTATTGCAACTGAAAACAGAGACTCAGTACAAACTGAAGTTAAAGTGTGCAGATGTTAAGTCAAAGGAGGGGCAAAATTTGTCAGATTTTTAAATTCTTTGAAATTATGATAAGGAATAAGTAAGGAGACAAAATGAAACTAAACCAAGATAGTTCATATATCCATGAGTACACCCAGACCACTTACTAGGACACCCAAAATCCACTCCCTCTACAGGCAAAGAATGAGTTCTATTCAGACCACATAATGTTTTATACGTAATTATATTTATTTATATATGTATTCCATGATTCCATCCACTAACTGCATCATATCAACATAATATTTGGGGCTTTTTTTCTTTTTTTTTTGCATTTGGAACCCTCAAAGACACTTTGAAATTATTCTTCCTACCAATCAGTTTTACATAATTGTTTGTCTCCAGTACGAAATTTGTTTTAAGAATAAACTCTGTTTTTTTTTACAAAGGCACTCATTTATTAGTGAGAAAGGATATCCAGGGAGAAGCATCTTTTTAGCTACTGGCCATCATATCTAATAGTTAGCTAGAAATATTTCCACAAGCTGATCAATTCTGAATCTCAGTTACTCATCTTTCTTGCACATTACTATGCTAACTTTAACAAATACTGCTTCTGACAGAAATGTTGCACCGACTCACACCTTGGCACTAAAAGGCCACAGGTGTGTATTCAGCAGCTGATGGCAGCAGGTTAAAATAAGGTGCTTTAAGAGCATTTAAAATTGAAGTAAGAACACTTTAAGGTATGTGGGAGGAAAATTCCCAAACAAAACTTGAAGCTGCTTACCTTGTCATTTAAGGTTGGGTCATTCAATGAATAAAGCTTATTTGTAATATCTTTGCCAATAAGGTATTTAAAGATCTCATACAGAAATGGCTCAGACTCCAGAAAGTAAGTCAGCCGTTCCCTGGACCAGCACAGGAACTTGCAGTTATCATCTGCAATAATGGTGACCTGAAAAAAATATATGCTTAGAATTAGCACATTTAAAAGTGTTTTAAGATGAGCGCACTTACACGTTTTAAAAGAAGTGATACCGTTTCATTCGTGAGTCCAGTTACAATAACTCAGAAAGCTATAAAGCTTTTTGCTATCCTTTTGTTTTGAACGTAATGTTTACAAATGTAAAAATTCTCAGCTATTTATTATCATTATATTTTTAACTGATATGTGTAGCCAGTTTATTTTATAGAAAACCTGGGAGACAATAACGGAAAAATCTCTCATGAGTTCCCAAACCATAAAAGCATTTGTGTAAGAGGAACTTTATATATGAAGTCAGTCCTATAGCGATGATGAGTACTTGCAGTAGGCCTACATGTAGCTTGGTTTTATTTTACATCACTGTCACCAAACAGGAGCAACTGGTATCACTCAAAGGGCTCCATCAAAAAGATTTTGATGATTAAAAAAAAAATAATTCCATCTTCCTCTCATAATTGTCAGCCCTGCTGATCCCACAAATGCAATCTTGTAGCAGTTGAGCCAAGGCTCTGTTTGCTCAGTTATTAATGATCCAGTTATGGGTTACAGGGGAGTTTGCCCCCTCTCACGGGAGGATGGACCTGCCAGGTTCATCCCCCTGTGCCAGCAGAGGGCAATGCCACACCAAAACCCACACTGGTCATACGCAGGGGCAGGTTCTGCAAGGGGCACTCAGGCATCAATGAATAAATCAAAATGAGGTGCTCTCTGCTTTTACAAGATAACACGACATCCTGAAAAAAAACAAACCCAAAAAACCATAAAGTCCTGGAGACAATGGAGAACTGTCATATATCCCTGAATTTTTAACTCCACAGACTGTAACATAAGCCCACAGGCTGAGGAAGAATTCGCCAGCATTGCCAGCAGATGGGGTCCTTAAGATGAATCCGTGTGCTCTCAAAACAGCAAGGCTGCCGCTATTCACATGGCAGTAACAGGCAGAACCCACGGATAAAGGATGCACACTGCTCCAGATTACAACAGCTTCCAAGGCAGGCAGGAGCTGAGACACGACCCTGTTCCCTTGAGGGGGACCAATTCCTATGCAGTGGCTTCCAAGAGACAGATTCCATCTGGAGAAGTCTCTCCCCTGGCACTAAGCCCAGTGTTTGACTGGAACATATGACATCAATCACTGATTTTAGAGCCTGCACCGCTCTGCCTCCCTCCCCTTCTGCCATGGTATCAGTGTGGATGTACCAGTCAGCCACAGTACAGTCATTAGTACACATACCTAGCTAAAGAATCAAGTAAAAGGTAGTGAAATAGCCATTTCTGTAGGAAAAAACATCCCTCTTCAAAAGTACTCCACCTTCCAGACTACAATAAAATATATTTAATATACCAGCATAATTACACCACTAGAGACATATACCCTTATTGCTCTCCATATTAATATTTTTATTCAAAATACTGAGACACTTTTCAGCTTATGTTGCTTTAACAAATTGCAAAATGGCAGGAGTATTAATACACTTTTATAAATACCGATTTCTAATTACTAGTGCCTGAACTTCTAGACTTTCATTGTTACAGTAGTTCTTTTTCCCTTTTCTTTTTCTGAACCAGTAATGAGATCTGATCATATAATCTTTTTCCATCAAAACTGCCTCTTAAATTATTTGTCCTGAACAATCTCTTAGCACAAAATAAATTTGGAAACAGTAAAAGAGAACAGAATAGCAAAAGCCAGACTGCTTAATACACACCATCATAATACTTTTTTGTAGCATCAAAAAGTTATTCTTGACATGGTCCATTTTCAATCACCTATACTAGAAAGATAGCAAAATGATGCGAGTCAAATAGCGTACTGTTGATCAAATTTATATTCTGTTTTTTAATGGTCTCACCAGCTAATATCCAGTGACATTTAAAACAAAGTGTACCTGGAATTTCTCACCCCGGTTCATCTGCGTTGATCGAAATTCAGGGGAATCTATAAAGGCACAGGGGTAAATATTATGCAGAAAATGCCCTCGATAAGACACCTTCATTCTGGAAATAAAAATGCATGAAACAACATTTTAAAACCATGAAGGCTGATTAATTTAATCAAAAATTGGGTAGGACTATTGACAATGGTAAAGCAGTAGGTAACAGGAAAAAATATGTTCATCTTCTGGAATATCAGTCTCAGAGCTACGCTGTTTTCTGCCTGATTCCAAGCAGAACAGGCTGCCAGACAAACAGAATTGATGAACATGGCATGTATCCACAAAACATTGTTATTCAATATGAGAAAGGTCGTGTTACACAGCCAGATCAGAAACAGGCTTCCCTTAGATAAGTAGCTTTGTGGTAATGAGTAAGAAAACCCATGAAGCCTGACATCACTGTTGCTGTCAACAGAAACTTTATTAATATATTGGCCAGAATTTAGTATGAGTTTCAGGATTACAGCTTGGCCATGGGCATATGTTTCATGCTTTCTCACCTGGATTCTATCTGTCTCTGGGCAGTGTACCTGCCCCTCTCTACTTGCCTGTACAAGTGCAATCAATCAATTCCAAAGGCCTGTTATTTTAAATCCTACTGGAGAGATACTTCTTCTTCCCTCATGCACTTTATTTTTTAACCTTAAAACTTGAGGATGGACTGAGGAGACAACTAGGATATCTAAGACTCAAACAAATCTCTTGCTTATATATAAGCAAGATTTTACTGCCTTTGGTATTACACAAATATAATTACCACTAAAATCCATGCAGCTGCACACGTAAGTGGATACACAATATGCTCCCAGTAAGAGTTATCACTATCACCTGAAAATGGTGTCACAAAATAGTCTGTAAGTACAGACTATTTAACTATAGACCATAACATACTACAAATAATTGCAACCTCAATAATTTTCTAATTTATTCAACCATGACACAAAGCATACGACTGTCCCCAAGCTTTTATAGAACTTTTATAGAACCTACTTCCCCTTCAGCAGGATGCTTAGCCTATCATCAACTGATGTTTTATCTTCTGCTGCATAGGCTTGACCTGTCTTCAAAGTCTGAATGTTGCAGAACTGTCCA
The DNA here is from genome assembly GCA_013397075.1 of Rhabdornis inornatus. NCBI lineage: Eukaryota > Metazoa > Chordata > Aves > Passeriformes > Rhabdornithidae > Rhabdornis > Rhabdornis inornatus. The sequence goes on along the minus strand of VWZS01008125.1, from coordinate 2,582,092 downwards.
GTTAGTCTTTGGAAGAGCTCTGGAGGCACATGGAGAGGTTCAAACATTCTCTTGTACAGACTGCTAAGCTCTTTCTCTATCTTGATCTACATTGGAAGAACAAGAGACATCAATAAACACAGATTCATTAGTTAAAAATGGGTAAGACTGCACATATGCTTTAGCTTGAGGGACATCTTTGGCTTCATTGTGCTCAAGCAAGGAAAGAAGTGGTAAATGTGTGATGTCTAGCCACAAACACTGCCTATTGCAGGGTGACCAAAACCTTATCTAAAATTAGCCAGGAAGGCACACTGGTGCTTTAGAATGCTGTTCCATCCAAGCGGCACATTAAACCACACACAAGGAGCCTTCTGAGACATCTGTTGATGCAATAGTGAATAGGACTTGAGCAAGAATTATACAGAGAAAAAAAATGAGGCTGTCTTTCACACTGCATGCATGCATCACTGTGGCTGGCTATCTCTCAGGCTCTCCTGGGAGCCCCTTTCATCCCTAAGTTTCTTGGCTTACTTGCAGTAGAAAAGCAAGTCCTGAAAAACAAACCAATTATATTGAAATCACATGTGATGAGGGAGGAAAAAAACCCAAAAACATTGCCAGCTGAACATCTCACATCTAGGAGCCCACCCAAACTCAGGCAGCAGCAATGAGGGAAAGGATGTTGGCTGAAATCCTAAGCCTGGAAATCTTCCCTGAATGAAGAAAGCAGGGGATGAGACAATATTACAGCCTTCCTGAAAGCAGAGGCAGCCTGAATAAAGCCTGCCTATTTGCCATGAGGAAGACAAATTAGAACAATAAGCATCAGATAATGAAAAAAAAAATATACATAGAACAGAGAATAAGGAAAAACAACAAAGAAAGAATAGCAAAAAAGAAGAGAAAGAGGCAAGTTTCTGACTCATGTTCAACTCTTCCTCCAGGACATGCAGGTCCTTTTCTACAAAGCTGTTTTCCAGCTGGTCAGTCCGTAGCATGTGCTGATGCATGGGGTTATTCCTCCCCTGGTGCAGTACTCCACACTTTCTGTTGAACCCCATAAGGTTCCTGCTGGTCCATTTCTGCAGCCAGCTGAGGCCCCTCCAGATGGTCTCCCAACCTTCTGGCCTATCAGCCACTCCTCACAGTTTTGTGTCATCAGGGTTCACATCTGCCCCACCACCCAGATCACGAATGAAGATTTCAAACAGCACTGGGACTAGCACTGGCCCTGAGGTTACACACCACGCAGTAGTGTATGTGTAGTACACAGCTCCAACTGGACTTTTTACCTCTGGCTACCACACTCAGCCCTGCCATTGAGCCAGATTTCAATCCATCTCACTGTGTCTTCATCCAGGCCACACTTCAACAGATTCTCTATCAGATTTTATACAAGATAGTGTTGAAAATGCTACCAAAATTAAGGTTGAGGATATTCACCCTTCTCAGCTATCTGACCAGTCATTTCACTGTGGAAGGCTATCATAGAACGGCATGGGTTGGAAGGGACCTTAAAGATCATCCAGTTCCAATCCCTCTGCCACGGGCAGACACATCTTCCACAAGACTAGGTAGCATCAGAGCTTCAACCTGACCTTGAACACTTCTAGGGACTGTGCATGTACTTCTCCGGGCAACCTCCAGTTCCAGTGCCTCAGCCCCCTCACAGTAAAGAATTTCTTCCTAATATCTAATCTAAACCTACTCTCAGTTTGAAACTATTCCCCCTTATCCTGTCACTAGGTGCCCTTGTAAAATGTCCCTCTCCATCCTTCTTGTAGTTTCCCTTCAAGTGCCAGAAGGCCACCCCAAAGCCTTCTCTTTTCCAGGCTGAACAACCCAAATTCTCCCAGACTTTCCTCCTAGAGCACCTCTTCCATCTTTGTGCTTGGGACCCCAGAGCACTCCAGGTGGGATCTCATCAGAGCAGTCACTTCCCTCAGCCTGCTGGCCACACTGCTTTTGATCCAGCTCAGGATACAATTGGATTTCTGTGGCTGTGAGTGCACATTGCCAAGTCCTTCTCTATAGGGCTGCTCTCAATCAGTCCATCCCTCAGCCTGTGTTGGCATTGATAGTTGCCCCAGTCCAGGTGCAGCACCGTGCATTGGGCATGTTGCATTTAATGAGATTTCCCTTGGCCCACTTCTCAAGCTTGTCCAAGTCTCTCTGGATGGTATCTCGTCCTCCAGCTGCGTCAAACAACTCAGCTTGGTATCATCTGTAAACTTGTTCAGGGCGCACTCAATCCCTTTGTCTATATAATTTGTCATTAATGAATTAAGGAAGACAGGAAATAGCATTGGCCCCAATACAGACCAAAATGGGACATCACTTGTCACTGATGGCCATCAGGAGTCTGAACCTTTGACTCTGGAGCTGACCACTCAATCTGTTTCTTATCCATCTATTATCAAGCTGGTTAAGCATATTCCCCCCGGTCCTTGCTGACCATTCCCGATTACTTTCTTGTGCACGCACAGAAATGTTTTCCAGGACTTTCTATTCCTTCTTTTCAGAGATCAAGTTGAGGCTGACCAGGCTGCAGGTCCCTGGGTTTTCCTTCTTGGCCTTTTTGAGGAAAGCAGTGGCATTTTGCTTCCTCTGTTCCTCACTCACTTCTTCTTCACCAGTAATGGTGGTGGTCACCACCATTATTTCATGACTATCAGGAATAGCCTTGCAGTGACATCAGCTCTTGTGGCAGTGTGACATCAGGGCTTGTGGACTTACTATGTCCAGTGCATCACCTGATCTAAAGTTACACTGGTTTCACACTGAATCAATTACTAGTTAAATATTCCACAAGCAACAACACTCATATGAAATCCAGGTTTTAAATTTCCTGTATGTTCCTTATGCCACAATCTTTAATGCCTCAGAGGACATTTACACAGACAAAACCAGGATTAAAAACAAACACACAAGATAAATAAGATAAATTGTATTATGTTAAGGATTTTCTTGAGTTGTTTGATTTCAAAATATGTTCCATATACCCACAAAGCTAGATGACTGTTTTACCTGGTTCCTATCCTCCAGGAACACTTTCATTTTTAACAGCTGTATCAATTTAATTTGCACCTCTTTCTGTGCATGACCACTGCAACTTAATGAAAGATGTTGTCATCTGAAAAAGGAATTTATGTAGCTCCCAAGACTTCTGAACCCAAAACCAGGCACACAGACACGAGGGCAAATTTTGGCCCTGGAGTGTTAATCCAATCCCTTAACTAGCACATGGTTCATGTTTCATGATCTTCCTCTAGTGTGTAATACTTTGAGGGGAAGGCAGGTGTAGCCACTTTCTTAAAGACGGATCAGATTGCAAGCTGTAGCTGTGCTTTAGATGGGCTCCTGACCATTCCCCCTTTCCAAGCACAGCTGACTGCTCCTCCAGTCATGCTTGTGGGTCATATTCCAAACAAGCCATATGGGTAGGTGTAATGTTTTGTTCAGCAGGGGTTGAAAGATTCTGGGATGCTGCCAGAACTCAGACTGATTAGACTGTTATTCCACTCTGACTAAAAAAGCCAAATTTATAAAGTACCAAGGAATCAAAACCACTGAAATAATCTTCTGGTTAGAAAAGAAACTCACTGTGATTTTGCATGCTCCATTTAATAAAATAAATATTAAACAACTGAACATATCTATTATTCATTTTGTAATATGACTAACTTGTAATTATTCTGCCATTCCTTTCATTCCTTGGAAAGATCGTTTGTGAGAATTACCAAAACTGATCGAGATGGGCAATATAATAGCTGCAGAGAGAAAATCTCATTCAAAAATTAGTTCCTAAGAGTTTAAATTTTTTTCCCTATTCTTTGTCCTCCTGTAGGAAAAACACTTAAAACAGCCTTGGGGTTCATAATAAACATGTTAGACAGCTATAAAGATATGCATGACTATCAGGCATCACCAAGTATGCTTGTTGATCGTAGTTTGTAACAAAGCTTCATACATTTTTTAATAACTACTGAAAATATTATGTATTACAGCAATTAAAAGAACATAATATTTTCCATGCAATGTTCACAAAAACTGTAATTTCTCAATGGAAAGAAGACTACTGAAATTAAGCCTTTATATGCAAAGAAACAGCACTACCTGGCTATTCTATCAGATCTGATTTTTGCCTAAGCTTTTATGTTGCTCAGATCACATAGCACATTTGATAGTAATCTTTGGGTGAATCAGTGCTCCACATTGGAGGAACACTGCTGTAGGTAGAGCCTCTTCCTTTTTTAACACATGTACTCAATTTATCAACTTGCTGTAGACAGGTGCAATTTAACCTTTAGCCTCCTTTTATATGCTGTGGTTGCCTGCCAGAGTGTGAGCAGTGTAGAGTTTATGGGAGTGCCAAGCACCTCGGTTCTGCTGTGGTTACACTGACAGTGGGCAAGGGCTACAGAAACAGAAAGCAAAATTAAAGGCAGGTGCTCCAGGCCTCCCTCTCTTAGAAGCAATTTTTTACCCACTTTGGTGACTGAGTTTATCGGTTGAGTTCCATGTTCTTACACAATCCCTTCTTTTTGTATCCACCCACAGAGTACTTCAATCACTTCTACCACTTAACCTAACTCCTACAAATAATTCTGCTAACAAATTTACTAGAGAATTTAGTGAAAATAGCTGCCTCTTCAATAGGATGAAATCTATACCATAACGCAAAAAGTACCCCAATCTATGCCAACATAGCTTTAGTAGACAACTGTAACTACAAAAGAATGCATTTCTTTCTTAATTCAGTATTGAGTTACACACTGCAGGGTGATTTTTATGTTTGTTTTTTGGTTTTTTTTTTTGCTCAAGCCCAAACCAGCATACCCTCCCAGGATGCTTTTTCACTCACCAATAACCTTTTATTTAGATTTTGGAAAGGGCTGGATGGGTACAAACTCAAGGACCATTACTTATGCTTAAGGATGCCACAATTCACTTTTAAAATACAGGTAAGTTTGCTTGGTTTCCCAGGGAAATGGGTTTCTATCAGCTGAGCACTCCTGCCTTTTGCAATACTTCCTGACTTTGGTGGCCATTTCCTGACCCATCTGACAGAAGGTTAGAAACTTCAAGATTTATTAAAAAGGCTTAATTTGTGGGAGGGTTGAATAGAAGCAGAACATGCTGATTTGGTTGAGGGAAAAGACTGCAAATGAGTTCATCCATATTAGAAACCAGAGTACATGCATGGGATATTTAACTGTGGACTCCTACAGAGTAGGTAGAGTCTGGCCACACGGGCTCACCATTATCACAGCTGCTATTTTGTGTGTGTGCTGGACAGCACAGCCATGGCTACCTAGCAGAAATACAATGCAGTTTCATCATGAGCTGCATCTCAGTGCTGACATAAATGGGCTGAATAGGCTGAAAAAAATAGCATTAGTAATACTAACTAAAGAGGGAGTTACCCTTTAAGTAGTAAACTCTTCAAGAGCAATTTGAACTACAAATATTTACTACATATCTGCAACTGTGTAGTGACAGATCAGTCTCGTTAGTTTTAAGCTGCTTTCTAAGCAAGCCAGAAGTCAAGCTTTATGCTGCCTTGCCAGCTAATTTCTTAGCTGCTTTCTTGCGCTGTGTTGAATTGGCAAAGAGCTTATTTCCAGTTAGGTCTTGTTTTCCCTTTTTTTTTTTTGGTACAAATTGTTGCACACTTCCAAAGTGTGTCCAGAGTGTGATTTTGGGCCAAACACAAAAGTATTCTGCTGAAAAAGTGTTCTAATCCATTGGTCTGCTTGTGAAATTTAGCTGTTATACATACCGGTCTTCTTTTATACACTAGGTATATGAAATGCAAAAGGTTGACAACCAAAAACACTGAATTCCAGACCATTATGTCCAAGGCACAACGATAGAGTGTAGCCCAAATGATGAATAATGCACATCCTGTAAAAGTTAAAAAAAAAGGAAGTTAAATTTCACCAAATAATAAACATTCCTAGAAAACCATCAAGAATATATTCACTGAGTATAATTACCCTGAAAAACAACATAGTCTACAAATTTTAATACAGTTAAGCTCTCTGGATGAAGGCACACAACAATAGCTAATCACTGCAATGCTACAAAGAGGCACTGAGGGCAGGTTGACAGACTGCAGTCCTACTACATGGGACTTCAATACTGAAATGACAGTAATTCAGATCAAGATGGGGCAAGCAGAAAGGTGCAGTCCATGACGATTTGCTACTGAAATGAAGTAGAAAATAGATGGGGGAAAATTAGGCAGCTCACAAAAATTTGTGTTGCATTAATTAGACAAAAAAAGGCCTAGAAATGAACAGTCACATTTAATTAGTAAGGAAGAGTGGTTTAAAAACTTCCTAAAGTCATATGCAGATCTTTTTGAAAATTAAAAGAAAGTATTATTGCTGATTTGACAGGGTCACATCAGGAACCTGAATTCTCCTGTGTAATATCTAAGACAATTTCCAAATGCTTGCTTTTTTTTTTAGTTGCCTTACTTTGAATAATGACACTTGCTTAAAAAAAAAAAAAAGGCATCATGTATGTTTAGGAATTCCATTTTCAGCCTACAAAGACAGTATTTATCAAATGATGGATTGTGTATTAGTGAGCCTCTCCCAGATAACTGTGAGCCCACCATCCAAAAGAGATGGCTGGAGAGGTCACAGATATATTTTCCCTTAAGCTTCCTGCAAAGACAAAAAGGAGACAGTGCTAAATGAGTGTTCTTACCCCCCTTATCCCTGAAGATGACACTGACTTAATGAACTCGGTACTATCTAGTCTGTCTGGGTTGTTACTTGATGAGGCAGCACTTACATATAGATTAGAAAAATCAAAATGCAGTGACTTGATCTGCTTATTAGTTAGACTGCAAGGCACAGGAGGATATGATGTCTGGATGTATGGAAGAGCAGCAATACTGCAGAGCAGCACAGAGGTGGGGCAGGGTCAAAGCAAAGGGAACAGGCCCCTAGGAACCAGCCCTCATCACTCATTCTGCCCACTGAGTAAATATGCTTCCTGCTGCCACCCCAGCTTGCAAAACTCGTATTCCCTATCTGCTCAAAATACTACTAGACCTACAGATCAAAACAGCAGGCTCAGCAAGTGCAGAGCTCCTTTTACTTTTGAAGCAAAGATAAAAGGTCTTGCAATGCTTGGACCCTTGGTCACCAGTGCAGTCTGTTTTAAGAAGTTAGCCTATAATAACTATCAAATAGAAAATGCAAGAGCATTGTAAATTCAAACAGTTCTATCATAAAATTGACCCACATTATAATGCCAATAAAAACTCACTTAGAAATACATAAGCAAGCTCTTGTTGGATTGGGTTTATCCTTCTTACACTGTAATGAGTCACTATTCCTTCTTTGGTCACAAGGATCTTGTCCCACACAAGGTACAGAGGCTTTGAAATAGCTGTGGGACTGCAATGTTACAGATCAAACCATATTTGCTCAGTCTCAAGCATGCCAAATTTAGACTTTCCTCTCAAGTAAGACTCTGGTGTCACAAGATTCCTACAGCAGTAGAAGAAACACAACTGATATCAGAACACAGAATACACTCACCATCAAAAGGCTGCACTTCTAAATCAGCAATGAAAATAATGCTGGTGACCCACGAGTGCCACATGTTTGAACCCACATTAAAAGAACACATGGGCTCACAGCAAGGTTCTTAAGGAAAACCTCACTGACCTCAGAACACTAAGCCAGTGCACCTGCCAATACACAGTCACAGTACTTCAAAACTAAAATAAAGGTCTTAATGACCAGACATAACTCATTTGAAATGAGTGGATTTTAAACATCCAGTTACATCTGACATAAACGATGACCACTTGTTTTCAAGCTGACATCTTCATAGGTTTGAAATTGCAAATTACAGCTCTAGGAAGTTTTAAGAGCCAAGGGCTATATAATCTTTCTAGAAAAGGTACATCAAGGTCAAAACAGATCCTGTCTTAGACCAAAATTACCTTCATCAGAGCACAACGGCTATTAATAGAGGCAGTAATTTCACCATAAACTGCAGGGACCAGCTCCATAATGGCCAAACCCAGCCATTCCTGTCACATTTCAGTCTCCAGAATAATTCTCCTACCTACAGTGAGCAGGCCTCGCAGAAGAATCATATGAAGATTCAAAGTAGTTGGAATAACCAGTCCAACTGCAAAGCAAATGTTTGCCATGTGGAAAACAAGATGATGAATCTCTTTCCAGTTTTCACATGCAGTCTCATTGAGAGGATCAAGTGTGGAATTTTTTAAGTCTGGAACAAAACCTAGTGGAGTAACGGTGAATGGGCTCATCTCTGTAGTATTCATCTTGGAGACTCCTGCAAGGAGAGGGGAAAAAAATTCACTATGAATTAAACTGAAACATAGTAGACATACACATGGATTTTATGGTTATTTTCTCTCTTCCTAAGATATATTTTACATTATAATTCATGGAAAAAAATATAAAAAAATTTTAAAAGGGTAAGTTAGGTCTATAGTTCAGTAGTGCTTTGCTACCTCTTTCACCTAAATCATAGCTACCAAAACAGAGAGGCTGCTAAGTCTGCTGCCAGTCTTTTAGGGAAATCACTTGGTCTACACAATTTGAACAAGCTTGCAAGACCCTTGTCTGTGTGTGGAACCACTGGAGAAAATGAGATGGCTAAAGACTATTTCTAATCTAAATATAAATAGGATGTTTTTGTTGTTGTAATAATAAGTGTAACGCATACACCTTTTGCCTCAAATGGAAAAAAATATCTGCGGGCAAATCCCAATGTAAAACAAAAAAATTACAATTTAAAACAAACTACAGGGAGAAACTGGAAGATTTCCAGACGCTATCTTTAGAATATTAAAAGCTGGCCTCTCTGGGTAACTGCTGTCAGTGTTACAAGCTCCACAGAAGGTCTTCTCAACCCAGAGCAGGTCTCAGCTGAAGGAGCATGACTGGTCCTAGACATGTCTGCTGTCAAATACAGGAGAACCCTGCTTCAAACAAGGCATGTATGGTTTCTCACTGCCACAGCAGTAAAAATTGTATGGAGGTGGGCTTGAGTCTTGTTAATGAACTCTAGGTACCTCATTAATGAGCAAACAAGCTCCATAACATACAATGCAGCGGGATTTGTATTCAATTAAATTCTGTAGAGACAGTGCACGTCCCTGATGTGTCACTAACTGCCATGTAATTCATCTGCTCAGCAGACAATTTTGGGTCACAGTTAATCCACTATTTCCTGCAGACTTTAATATACTCTGAAGCATCTCTGTTAATTGAGAGTGTTTCTTGGCCTATGAAATAAATTTGAGTTGCTTCAGCACTTCTTTTCATTATTTTCTCACAATCAACCTGTGTACAGGGCATAAGCAAACTGGACAGTTTTCAAAATTAATCAGTGTTTTAGACGCCTTCTGAAAGCAGTGGGAAGAAATAAATCCTCAACCCTCTCTTACAGTTGGTTCATCTCCTATGCCCAGAGCCTGTCGCAGCGAAGGTATGCTACAGAATGTGCAGGCATCCTCCAGGATCAAACACTACCACAGGTGTAATATATCTATATCTGGATTGAAATTATTTTCAAGGAAAAAAACCCTTATCCTAAATATCTAATCTAATCCAAAATACACAATTCACTTATTTCTTAAGATATCACTTTCCTCTTTTCATTCCTACATTAGTTACTCACACAGATTATTTAAATGTGGGAGTTTGTAATAAACTCTACACTTAACTGTTAGCAAATATCATGCCTATCCAAACACACTCCTACTTTCTTTCAGCTCTTTCACACGAGTTCATCAAGAGAGTCATTAGAGCACTTTCACTGTCCTGACAAAGCCACTCACACAGTGAGCCAAAGCCTGAACCCGTGCGAGGCTGCAGGACTGGCATTTTAACGTGCTCATAAACAGGAGGGAATTGCTAACTGCATAACTATGTCTGTGCTCATTTTACACACAGCTCATCTGGTGCTCCTGTTGTTTCCAAACAATATAAACTCCTTACACTGGAACAACAGGATCTCTAAATCTTAAAAAAATACAAAAAAACAAAGGACATAAAAAACTGGCTGAGTTTCTATCTATATTCAGCCTTTCACTGCCCAGTAAAGGCACCACTTAAAATTCCAACATAGCAAGTAAAGACAACCAACCTCACACACAGATACAGACCCAGCTATTAGTCCTTCAACTCAACATCAGAAAAGGCTGCAAGGAGTAATTTCAGCTGCATCTGATCACAGATCAAAGCAGCCTTCCAGATGCTTGATATTTTTTATTAGCAAAATTTTGTGCTGCTCCACTGTAGGAATAGGGCTACCTTACCTTTTCGACTCGGCTCTAAAGCATCATACATTAGAAGACTGGAAACCCAATGAACCAAATTAAATATACAGCACCTGACAATCTCATTCTCCTCACAGCCCAGCCTAAACACTGCTCTCCTCGCTCTTCACAGACACTGAGTAACAAATCACCAGCCATAAACTGAAATAGTTTAGAGAAGGAGTTTCTCCAGGTGTTGATCAGGCAATTTAAAGCATCTACAGTTGTAAGAGAACGTTCAATACTTTTGAAGGTCAGGCTTACCTACTAGATTGCCTAAATTAGAACCCAGGAACCTAAATCTGCCCACCTCCAGTTTTTTATAAGCTTTGCCTTTACTACCTCAAAGTCTTTATATGAATACCTTTGAACTTCACTTACTACTCACAAACAATAATCACAGCTCCCCTAACGTACTGGAAACAGCAGAAACTAGAAATTCTCCATCATGGTAGTATTTAAAAGCTGACAGAAATAGATTGATGCTATCTGCAAAATGACACAAGGACAGACTTAGACACAGGCTCTGAATTTCAACTAAGGAGACTGCTTTGAGGATCAGGAGAAAAGGCAGAGAGGCAGAGCTACAAGCTGTGACCTAAAGTGTTTATTTACAGGTAAAACCAGAAAGACAAATATCCAAAATGGCAAAAAACAACATCACCGTAATTTTTAGACCAATTCTTTAGTCCTAGCATCTACTGTTGCTAAATAATACTGAAGAATGAGGGAAAAGTCTGCAGTTCCACAAAAGAACAAGCAATTATAATTTTTTACCTTCTGTAACCTCAAAAAGCCAAAAATTAATCCTGAAAGTACAGATTCAGGCCTTTAAAACTTTAATTATGTCTACTAAGGATTAATATAGCACAAGACTTTATAGTCATATGCTCAAGCCTTCAATGCAAGCATATGCACTAATATCAGGAGTTAAAAAAACAACCAACATAGTCAAATAATTCTGGAAAGTTGGGGTAAATCCAATGAAATGAAAGCTTTATAGGGTATAAGACAAATAAATAAAAGAGCATTTTTTAATATTCGATATATGTCCACCATACGGATTTAGATTTACCAAACCAAGAACTTGAAAATTCAGATGATTGAGAACTCAAGCTGATTTGCTGTTCAAACAGGAGGGAAAAAAGAGTATATATATATATATATATATAAAAGAAAAACTCACTAACTCTTTAATATTGAACCTGATAGAAATTAGTATAGTTTAAAAAAAGCTTTTTTTTTTTTTTGTGCACGAACTTAATAGAAAGCTAAGGTAATACGTGGTGGTCTTATGTCAGAAAATACAAATTCTCAGAATATAAAAAAAGTGAGCTTACTCTAGGATTTTGCTATACTCAACAACAGCTTTATACAAGGGACCAAACTTCTGGAAGGCATTCCCAAAACATTTAGTCCACAAATACTCAGACACCAAGATAACTTTGAAAAAATTGTGAATTTTATGGATACCTAAACAACACTCATAGAAGACAGACATAGCAGGAAATTATAAAGCATTTGGTTCTACTATGAGAAGCAGTCCAGTCAGTCAAGCTGATATGGGATAGTGCTGAGTGTTGCAGTTGTGTCATTACCCACTTTATTGAGATTATTCATATCCCACAGCTTTACTGGTCAACATCATTCAAGTGAGATTCTTAAATATTTACTTGAGTATGTTTCTATAACTTTACTGTCAGTGAAATAAAAAAAAAATAATAATTTAATTATATCTGCAGAACTTCAAACTATTTTTCTATGGTCTTCAGCACAGAAGATGCATAGAGACTTTAGGCAATAATTCTTTTGTGAGCTGAAGACAAGCTACTAGAGGAAGTACAGCTGAGTTAATTACAGCTTAAGTTACCAATTTCGTCTTTTACAATGCAGTAGGAAGGAATAGGAAAGTGGTTTAAGAAAAAATGTATTTCAATATGCTCCTTGCAGCAAGCCTCATTCAATCAAATGAGTCAGTAACTACAGAAATTTGTTACTCTCCTCAGTCAGACTAATCAAGAGAAAGTTTAACAACATATTCATCCTTCACAGTCAACAGAGTATCCACACCGTGAGAAAACCTTCCGCCGCCGCAGCGCAGCCCCGCGGCTGCCAAGGGAGCACCCGAGGGTGTGCGCGCCTTGGGGCTCGCTCTCCGCTCCGCTCACAGCGCTCACGGGTGCGCCGAGCGCCCGAGCCGCGGGCGCGACCGCAGCGGCCGCCCCGCCGCTTCACCGGAGCCCGCAGCGTGCGAGTGCCAAACCCACCCTTCGTACAAAATCATCGAGAAAATAATGGTTAAACATTGAAAAGAATCGAGCAGCTCGTCCCTTTTTCCCCAAAAGGGCCACTTCGAAAGCCGCAACCCGTCCCTCCTTCCCGCGGGCAGGGCACAGGCGGAGACCGCGGTCTGCGCCCGCAGCCAGGCACGGGGAGCGATGAAGGGAACGGGAGACCGGGGACGGGACCGCGCGTTGTCCCCGCTGGCCGGGCAGCTCCACGGCGGAGCCCGACGCCCGCCCCTCCTGCCGCCGGTGGAGCGGCACCGCCGGCCCCGGGACCCGGCGATGGAGGCTCCAGCTCCAGCTCCAGCTCCCGCCGCTCTCCCCGCCCGCGGGAGGAGCGCTCCTCACCTGCCCCGCGCCCCGGAAAAGTTTCCCGGCCGCCCGGACAGGACGGCCAAGGCCCGGGGCTACCTCTCGTGGCGGCTGGCGGTCCCGGAGCCGCGGCTGTGACTAAAATAGGCAGAGGAGCCGCGGGAGCTGCGGGCGGCGCCAGCGGGCCCGGCACCGAGCGGCCGCAGCGCGCAGGCGCCTCCGCCGGCACCGGGCTGCGGGAGCGGATGGAGCTCAGCCTCGTTCCTTGTCTCCCGCGCCCCTCCGAGCATCACCCCGGGCGCCCCCGCTCCGGCCGGGGCTTGTGGCTACCCCGCAGTGCTCAGCCGAGGCGCCCGAAGCAGGTGGGGAGAGCCGCGGCGCAGAGGTGCAGCCGCGCAACCAGAGCCCCGAGCCTGCCCCGCTGTTGCGTGGTTAAAATTAGAAGAGCCGAATTCTCCCCTAAACCTGTGGCGAACAGTATTGCCCCTACATGGTGTGTCAAGGAGCCTCAACGGCCTTTATAAAACTGCTCTTCTCAACTCGGCACCTCCTGTGGTTGCTTGGTCACGAGTGTGATGTTTAAGAAATGTCACCAAGTTTGCTCGTGTGGCAGTTCGGCAGCTCTCGGGAACGGCGTGCTTCCAAAGCGGGACGCTTCTGTCCCCGCGTGTCGGCATCGGCTCTGCCCATGTCCTCTCCAGCCCCCGCCGGCACTAGCAGTCTTACACGACAGGTGAAGCAGTCACCGAGCGTGCCTTCATCCCCAGGAGGCGGACGAGTAGCATTCAGTGATGAAAGGCATTCCAGCCCGTCTCAAAACCTGACTGTCGGTGATAAATGAGGACTGTCAAGGCAGAAAAACCTTTTCAATACATTCTTATGAGCTAGCTACAAAGTGGAGTTTTCAGGAGCATGTGGTCAGCATTATTCTTAAATATTTTCGGAAAGCATACAGAATCCAAACTTGTTTCTGAAGCAGGTTTATACATGTATACATCANTTTTTTTTCCTTTTTTCCCCTTCTACTCCAGAGCAAGGTTTAACAACATTTGTAGCTTGCAGAAAGATGGTTTGGGTGCAAACCCTTTACTGGCAGAGCCCTCTGCCAAGTGACCCTCTAGAAGGGCATTGCTAGCCATGGTATGGGACACAACCCCAAATCCAGAGCTAAGTGATGACATGCTTGTGCTGCCTTTCTCCTACACACTCCTGCTGATGAAGCTCCACCTACATGGTTTGATTCATCAGCATGAGGTGGCTTGATTTACATGTCAAGTTCAATACATCTTTTGATTCCCACAGAAGCAAAATTAAAACAAGTAGAAACTGATGGGATAAAAACCTACAAGAAAGGAAAGTTAATCTGAATTAGACAAAGAGAAAGAAGGGGTGTTTTTCCTTAGGAGCCTTGAGGCTGTTATATTTTAATGCATATTAATGTAAATAAATTAAGCATTTTCAAGAGGGATTAACAAAACAGTTTAACACAGTATTTATTTTGTTGTATAGTAAAAAATCTGTTATGCAGTAATAGCTAGGGAGGAAAAATATGCATTCAATTATTACAGGAATAGAAAGAAAAATATTAATCTTGTCATGTCTGAATTCAACAAATAGATATTAATTTTTCCTTTCCTATTTAATTAGTTTTCTTCAATATAAAGAGATGCAGATTTGTTTCACTTTTAAGACATGGTTTGCAATATCTGTTCATATGAGCAACACAATATTTTGTTCTAAATTTTCATGTACATTGAGACCAAATATGTCTTTTATTTATCATTCAAAATAAGCAAAATCTGTAGAGCACTTTTCTCCTGAAAATGTAGCATCAACATATTATTTAATTATTACAAACATATGTCTTTTTTTGTGGTATGGCAAATCTGTGCAATATCATCCTAGCATGTATTCAGCTCCCCCAGTTTAATCCTAGGGGAGGTCATATCTCTATATGTATAATTTGCTTTGTTGCAAGGAAAATAGTTCCTGAAAACATAGGTCCTGGATGGCCCTACTCAGCCACAAAGCCCAGCCTCTCTTATCATCAGGCAACTGAATAAAATAACCTTTTTCTTCAAGTGCTTATAATATGCCTTGCATAGCGTATTAGCTACAACAGTACATTGGGATGCATCCTCTCTGGTTTTTCCACAGTTTCTGTAGTTTTGAGTGGAGTTGCATGATGGAACCTCTTACCTGTACTTACACTATTAGTAGTTAAAAAACTACTACATAATGAAAGAATTGCAAGGTGAGTCTCATGCTCCCAAGTAGGCAAGACTTGCTTTGAAGCTCTAACTTCATATTGCTGCACCCAACAAATTAATTTGCCAGAAGTCCAATTTGAAATAAACCTCACTTGGACAAAATGTGTATGAAATTTAGTTCTCTCTTCCTCTACTCCTCCTCCCTCTCTGCTTTGAATTGTCCTAGGCTGTACAGTTTCTTACCTTAAGTAGCAAATTTGAACTCTTCTGCAGGCTGTAAAAGAATTCCAACATGATGTCTATATAATTATAAAATTTAGAAAATCAGAACAACCACACCATCATGTGCACAGATTCTGCCACTCTTACCTGCAGTAGCATATAAATATAGACATAACTCCACAGAAGATTATGGAACTGTAAAAATGTAAAATGTGAGTAAAGGGGAATCACTGCAGGATCAAGAAAAGGACTCATTGATAGCAGCATGGACTCAAGTACCCACTTGTTTCAATCAGTTATGAAGGAATCTGATCACCTCACTAACAGTTATTTCTGAGTAGTAACACGGGCATAAATTGGATGATACTCAAGTCATAACTTCATC
Source organism: Rhabdornis inornatus (assembly GCA_013397075.1). Lineage (NCBI taxonomy): Eukaryota > Metazoa > Chordata > Aves > Passeriformes > Rhabdornithidae > Rhabdornis > Rhabdornis inornatus. Next base: position 2,566,372 of record VWZS01008125.1, on the reverse strand, counting down.
TAGCTCAAAATGTTTATTAACCTATAAATAATCATANTGCACCTCGGACAAGAGATCAGGTTCTCTTCAGGAATGTGTGCTATGTGAACAGGGGTTTTATGAATCCTGCTGCCTTGTATAAGATCTGATTTTCAAAAATATATTATGAAATAATTATGAAGGACTTGATTTGGCACTATGTTTCCCCTGACTGGCCAGCTGTTTTTATGGATGTGCCTTCTCTTTCCTGAGATATGCAGAGTAAGTGAGCTGGAAAAAGGGTAAGAAGAACAAGTCAGGATAGCATGGCTATAGGAATGGTCACGAGTGATAGCATCTAACGTGTGTTTGAGATTGATAGTATTCAGCTACGCTTGCTGGAGCAAAACCAAGTAGCTTCCAAAAGCCGCACAAAGCAACCCATCAGAGAGTTCCTATCCCAATCCAAACTGACGTGTAAGCATTTTCTAGCATGTTATTGAACGTTATGCTTTGGAGAAGCACAGTTTGTTCTATAGGTTGTGTCGAGTCTTTGTACATCTCTCATTATCCTCTAGGTCTTCTCTACTTTTGGGGGAAGCCTTGGTGGCAAACAGTCTGTGCTTGGCCCGATGCAAAAAGAATTGTTTGTTAGGAAAGCTTGGCAACAAACTAATAATACTTGCAGCCATGTGAGAGTGTAGAGCTTTGTCCTGATTGCAGCTACTCTCTTGGGATCTTAATATTTCAGTATATCCATGATTAAATGCTATTTCCCCTCTGCAGCAGGGCAGTAAAATCCAGGACTACACGGAGGTGGTGTATCTACCAGTACAGCTGTCAGCAGGAAGAGGGAAACAAGAGAGGATCTGAGAGATGCCCCTGTATCCTGTCTCTCCAGGATCATAAGCAGGTGGAGTGCATAGACATGGCTCTGATGGACTCTAGTCTTATGCTGTGGTGTGCACCTGTGCACAGAAGAAAAACTTTCTCTAACAGAATCACTGGCATCAATTTTATATAATAGATTTAGTTTTAGCCTTTAGTTTTACAGATAATATTAGATATTACCTATACTTATATATTCTCTAAGTAAAAAGTACTAAGTGGAATTTATCCCCTTAAAATAAGGTCTCATGTACTGTAGGAAAATGGGCTTGTTTAATTAAATTAATGTCCTACTGTTAAATCACTAAAGACTGCTTTAACCAATCTTTGTCAGCAAGCTGCAGGTTCTTTGAAGTCTGCTAATAGAAATTAATCTGACAGAGGCAAGAAATAAAAACTGTTTACATTTCCACAGAATGAGGAATTGACTTTGGACAGACAGATCAATTTTTGGAGATTTGTGTTGAATTGATGCATTTCATTAGCAGAGACAGGCCTAATGCTGTTACAGCTGTTCATTGATGCAGGCTTCTTCTCTTTCTTCTGCTATTAGATTCTTGATAGCTTAAGTCCTTTCTCCAATTATATAGTTATTTTTCACAGTAATAGTCCACAGTAGAAAATGTCACATGGATGTTGCAAATTGCTCAGTCTTGTTCCTTATCTCAGCAACCAGCTTTGTGACCCTCAACAGTGTACCTTAACCTCTTGTCCCTGCTTGTTCTTCTGGATTCCAGGGAAAATATCATCCTGCTGATAATGCAGGAAGGTGTTGGACCTCAAAAGAGGCCAGGCATGAGTTCAGAGGCACAGCTGAGACCTGAACCTCCCTCTCCTGTCTCTCAGTTTAGCCCAGCCAGGCACTGGAAAACTTTATTAAGCAAATGAGGAAGAAACTTTTCGTGAAACTGCAAGCATTCTGCCTCTTCCAAATGAGAGCCCAATGTTGCAGCCTTTTAAAGGCAAAGTTTTCACTAAAGAGAACAAATGCTTTGTATTCAGGATCCCAGATGTGCCAGGCTCATAGGGCTATTTTCAGACAATGGCAAGATCTATGAAATGTTTCCATTTATAGTTTCAGGAAGCGTACTCAGCATCTACTCTAAACTAATCTTTTAAATTCCCTCCATAGGCTCTGTAAGTGGGCTCCTTTAGAAAGTAATTCATCCTGTGTGTATTTGACAACTGTCTGGAGTGAGAGGAAATACACTAGCAAATCCCATCCCACTTGCTGAAATTCTGTGCCATATAACTGAAAAATCACACCCATTTTCTGCAGAAAATTTATTTATATGGGTTTTGCGTGAAAGCATCCTCAAGAATTACATTTTATGGGAAGGAAGTTTGTATGGAAGAGATTGTGAACAACAAATAGTCTCTCAGCTCTTTAGTATTCTGGAGGTTTATTTAACAGGAGTATGTGTATTTGAGTGCATGTTTACCTCTGACAGACACTTTCTGATGTATAGTCAGGCAATTCTTCCAATGCGAGACCTGCAGGAGGGGTATCTCCTGTTAATACAAGGAGGGCTATGTTTTTGTTTGAATCCAAGATATAAAACACCACATCCCAGGGCTTCCAGGCTATCTGACTAATAGTATATGAACAGATTGTTGCCAGCTTAGAGCCAGGAGCCAATTTTTTTCTAAAATAATCAAAGTATTCAAAGTTTAACAGATGGTTGATGTAGATGTTTATCGAAAGGGTGCATGATCCTGAGGTATAAGAACAGAATAAAATTGCTTGCCATTAAAGTTATTTAAACTCTGCACAGTAAACAATTTATTCAATCACACTGAACAATTATCCATGTTCCCAAGTTATGCATGAGCAGTTCCCTGCTGACACTTTATTTTGTAGTTCATTATTTGAAATTGCTCAGTGAACAATTTCTATGAACTGCTTGCAAGTGATTTTTCTGGGACTTGATAGAAGGGCCTGCTGTGCTTGCTCTAGCTCTAGCTCTACTTAAATCACATGATTCCCCCCAAAAAACAGGAGAGCAGATACAAAACGGATTGGATTTCCTAAAGCAGAACCATGCCACGCTTGTCACTGCCCTGCCAGGGCAGCTCACTAACGGCACTGGGGAATAACGGGAACCTCTCCCAGGGGCTTTGCTTCTTTCTGCAAATAGAGGAATACCAGATATGGAGTCTGACCACATTGCTTGCCTGGAACTCAAATAGTTATTGACACATTGCTGCTTTCTGTTAATGCGAGGCAGCTCTTACTTCACACAAAATTGGAAGACAAGTAACAGAACCATGCTTTTGCATTGCATCTGTCCCCTCCCTGGGTGACAGCCCATTTTTAGGGGTTCCCACTACAGCAGATTTGGCAGCACTGGGTGAACTGGCTGTGATTTTTCTGTTCCCTTTTTGGGCAACATCCACGCCCAAATAAAGTTCAAAACGATCATGGAGAGATGTCTGTGCTAATCCTGCAGTAAATGCATTTCAGCTGCAGCTCTCAACATGCTCTCTGCAGAGATCCCTACAAATCTGTGTCTGTGTGACAGTCTGTATAGACCAAAGGAATAGCAGATATCGTCGGAGTACAAATGTATGCATGTTTTGGGTGTTGGTCACAGTGACAATTAATGTTTTGCTGCTGCAGTATTAATCCCTTTTTAGCTGTGCATTTTAATATTTACTGTGGCTATTTTTGAGAAGCAAAGGCTAGGATTGAACCTTCAGGATGTTGCATATTTGCATCATTATCAATCGTTTTCTATGAATTTTTTAAATTATTGATAAGGATTTAGAATGTTATGTATAGATATGAAAATGAACTAAATAAGTGTTTAATATCTCCAGACAGACAGAACTGCAAAAGAAATCAAAAAACATAACTTAAAAACTTGATGAACAAGGACAAAAAAGTAGGAGGAGGCTGAACATGAGTCTAAGTAATTTTTTAACAAGTGACAGAGAAAGACACGATTTGATAGTGAAAATAGTCCACAGTGAGGGGAAAGAAAAGGTAAATAGATTAGCTCAGAAGAACTTTGAAATGGAAAGAGAGCAATTTTTAAAATTTGATAAACTGTGCACTTTGTAAAGGACTGTCAACATGTGTGCATGCCACAACTGCCCCTTGCTACCCTGATCTTTAAGAGTAAAGGCAAACACAGAATTAAAAAAAAAAATTTATTCTCATTTTAATGAATAAATAAGACCAGTCTTCTGAATTATGTTTATTATACTTCTTTGTTCTGTAAAGAAAAAAACAACTAACAAAACCCTATTATATAGGGTTAAAAGCAGGGATACAGACTGCAATAAACATACATATATATGTGATTATTGCTTTTGCATGTATCTGAAGTACATAGACCACTGAAAAAAAACACTTTTGGAACTAAAATGGCAACCAATATAGTTAACAAAAAGATACTAATAGTTTGTAAAATCAAAACCAATGTAAAAATATTTTATGTATCAGTATTTCTTGTATTTTTTTCTAATACTCATTAATTCTTTAAATAATGAACATATTTCCTGTAAGAACACTATATTTTTGTAAAGCTGTAACCAAACAATAAAATGGAGACCCAGTGATAAATAGAGCAGAGTGCTGGATATCTGACTTTTTAAAAAAGCATTTCATTCCCCTCACTAGTGAGATCGGCTTGAAATGTATCATTTAAGAGGACTCAACTTTTCTGTAAATGAAAACAGGACAGTTTTGCTTCTTATTCAAAATAAGTATTCAAGACATTTTATCTCCTAGTAAAATAGAATAGCTACTACAGCTGGATTCCATAAATCTTTTAATATTTCAATGTGAGAGAGTTAGACGAACAAAGCACAGCAAGGAATTCCAGCACAACAGCTGTTTTATAGGAACTGCTGGTACCCATCCTTGGGTATCCTGGCAGATGTGAACTGGCTTGCCTCACTTTTGTTATGGATTAAGTTGTTTTGCATTCACCCAGTGTAAGAGAACACATGTGGAAAAATACAGGGTCATACCTAATGTGTTTTAAACTCATCCCAAATTTTACCTACCAGTATCTCACCCTTTTACCCATGTCCTGCAGCTGGGCACGGGAAGTCCAAGCCCAGCATTAGGTATCTAGATTGTCCTGCACTCTTCCTAAAACCCCCACACGAGAAATATTAAAGAGATATGTGTGCTTCATCCCCACTGAGGCCAGACTCCTGCAGGCTGCTTGGGATCACCCCACAGAATCCCTGCCTGGGGACAGGAACCTGCTCATTTCCTTTCACAGATCTGAGATGCTTTGATGCTTGCCTGTAATGTGCAGTTTCTATAGAAGGGGATGGTGCTGCCCACTTACATACAATTATATGGTTATAGCGTTTAATTAATTAATTAATCAAATTTTATTTATTAATTTGATTTTAAATTTTAATTAATTTAATTAATTAAATGGGATTTTTGCCTCAGTATCTTTCTTGGCCTAAAGCCCCTTTTACTCCCAGAAAATTATTATATCCCCCAGATTTAGACAAGTTTAACTAGTGGATACAATGAAAAATATGGAATTTACTGCTGAAATAGTTATTTATCACCATTACTTTATTGCAGTTGTTTATTTATATGACTTTGATCTCATAGTTCTTGGTCATCTACCTTTTATCACCATTTGTCTTCAAAACTCTGCTCAGGTAGTGAAATAATCCTGTCTCTACAACACACCACTGATCCCTCAAATTAGGAACTGCAGTTCAGCTGACAACTTAAAAAATATTGCCTGTGAATCCACAGCAGAAGAATAACTGCTATAAAATCCTTCTGCTCTCACAAGATTTTAGGAAAGTCACATCCATTTTTTTTTTTTTTTTTCCTTTTTTCCCCTTCTACTCCAGAGCAAGGTTTAACAACATTTGTAGCTTGCAGAAAGATGGTTTGGGTGCAAACCCTTTACTGGCAGAGCCCTCTGCCAAGTGACCCTCTAGAAGGGCATTGCTAGCCATGGTATGGGACACAACCCCAAATCCAGAGCTAAGTGATGACATGCTTGTGCTGCCTTTCTCCTACACACTCCTGCTGATGAAGCTCCACCTACATGGTTTGATTCATCAGCATGAGGTGGCTTGATTTACATGTCAAGTTCAATACATCTTTTGATTCCCACAGAAGCAAAATTAAAACAAGTAGAAACTGATGGGATAAAAACCTACAAGAAAGGAAAGTTAATCTGAATTAGACAAAGAGAAAGAAGGGGTGTTTTTCCTTAGGAGCCTTGAGGCTGTTATATTTTAATGCATATTAATGTAAATAAATTAAGCATTTTCAAGAGGGATTAACAAAACAGTTTAACACAGTATTTATTTTGTTGTATAGTAAAAAATCTGTTATGCAGTAATAGCTAGGGAGGAAAAATATGCATTCAATTATTACAGGAATAGAAAGAAAAATATTAATCTTGTCATGTCTGAATTCAACAAATAGATATTAATTTTTCCTTTCCTATTTAATTAGTTTTCTTCAATATAAAGAGATGCAGATTTGTTTCACTTTTAAGACATGGTTTGCAATATCTGTTCATATGAGCAACACAATATTTTGTTCTAAATTTTCATGTACATTGAGACCAAATATGTCTTTTATTTATCATTCAAAATAAGCAAAATCTGTAGAGCACTTTTCTCCTGAAAATGTAGCATCAACATATTATTTAATTATTACAAACATATGTCTTTTTTTGTGGTATGGCAAATCTGTGCAATATCATCCTAGCATGTATTCAGCTCCCCCAGTTTAATCCTAGGGGAGGTCATATCTCTATATGTATAATTTGCTTTGTTGCAAGGAAAATAGTTCCTGAAAACATAGGTCCTGGATGGCCCTACTCAGCCACAAAGCCCAGCCTCTCTTATCATCAGGCAACTGAATAAAATAACCTTTTTCTTCAAGTGCTTATAATATGCCTTGCATAGCGTATTAGCTACAACAGTACATTGGGATGCATCCTCTCTGGTTTTTCCACAGTTTCTGTAGTTTTGAGTGGAGTTGCATGATGGAACCTCTTACCTGTACTTACACTATTAGTAGTTAAAAAACTACTACATAATGAAAGAATTGCAAGGTGAGTCTCATGCTCCCAAGTAGGCAAGACTTGCTTTGAAGCTCTAACTTCATATTGCTGCACCCAACAAATTAATTTGCCAGAAGTCCAATTTGAAATAAACCTCACTTGGACAAAATGTGTATGAAATTTAGTTCTCTCTTCCTCTACTCCTCCTCCCTCTCTGCTTTGAATTGTCCTAGGCTGTACAGTTTCTTACCTTAAGTAGCAAATTTGAACTCTTCTGCAGGCTGTAAAAGAATTCCAACATGATGTCTATATAATTATAAAATTTAGAAAATCAGAACAACCACACCATCATGTGCACAGATTCTGCCACTCTTACCTGCAGTAGCATATAAATATAGACATAACTCCACAGAAGATTATGGAACTGTAAAAATGTAAAATGTGAGTAAAGGGGAATCACTGCAGGATCAAGAAAAGGACTCATTGATAGCAGCATGGACTCAAGTACCCACTTGTTTCAATCAGTTATGAAGGAATCTGATCACCTCACTAACAGTTATTTCTGAGTAGTAACACGGGCATAAATTGGATGATACTCAAGTCATAACTTCATCTAGCTCAAAATGTTTATTAACCTATAAATAATCATAGAGTCATAGAATGGTCTGGGTTGGAAGGGACCTTTAAAGGCCATTTAGCCCAAACCCCCTGAATAAGTGGGGATATCTTCAAACAGATCAAGTTGCCTGGAGCTTCACCCAATGTGAATGTTCCCAAGGACCAGGCATCCACCATCTCTCTGGACAGCCTGTTTCAGTGTCTCATTACACCCATAATAATAAAATTCCTCCTTATATCTAAATATATCCTTGCATTTAAAGCCATTGTCCTATCACAAGAAGCCCTGCTATAAAAAGTCTGTCCTCATCTTTCTTGCAGGCCCCTTTAAGTACTGAAAAGCTGCAATATAATGTCACCTGGAGCCTTCTGTTCTCCAGGCTGAGCGACCCCAACTCTCTGTTGACTGGGTGTTCATGATCTCACAAAGCTTGTCTAATTTCACTAACATCATTCTCAGTATGTCTTCATTTAGGCAGATTATACAGTCCTCCCAAAGCACTGGTTTATGAGTTGCATACCAGAGTGTATTTCACTGTATGTTTTAGAAGTACTGTCCAGATTAAAATAAAAACAGAGGTAGAGAGAACTTCTGTCTTGCTTCCAGCCCTTCTGTGTGTACTTATATTATTGTAGATATTTACAGCTGAATATACTGCTAGTCATGTCTCAAACAGATGCTGGAAAACTAGAAACAATTTTTAAAAAGTGACTCAAAGCCCAGAAAGCACAGTAGCAATACCTAAACAAAATTAGCTAAGAGTATGTTCAGATATTGACTCAGACATGTCCTGGTAGAGGTTTCTGACAGTAGCCAATTCCAGCAGAGAAAGACATCACAGAGGATTGTGTTTGGAAAGTGCGTGGCAGAAGCCAATGCATACAACAGTGACAAAAAAAGAAAAAATTATCGAAGTATGTCATGAAGCACCCATCATGCCCCAGTATCTTTCTAAGTGGTATGCTATAGCTTAAATAGAGTATATAAGCTTGATATAGAAATTGGGTGAGTAAGACTCCTTGGTGTCATTTTAAGGTGAAGATGATGAAGCTAATTAATTTTAGTAGGGTCAGAATTTAGTAAAGACAAGCTTTCATGAATAAATAGGCCAAACCCAAATATTCAAGAAAACCAAGGAGAACATTAATAAATTATTTATATTGCACCTAAGTCTAGAATAAGATCTCTTTTATGTATTTAAAATATTTTAATGTTTGTAGACTGTTACACAGATGTACATCCTTACTACATGCTGCCAGCCTCTGGAACTTTGTGCCTTAGTTATCATCTGAACAGGTCTTTAAAAGCCATCAGTGAACTGTTTGCATTTTTTTCCAATTCTCTTTTGGCCAAGACAAAGTAGCTCTGTGACTCAGGGACTTCATGCATTAAGCATTACATACAGAATACATTGCCTGGAAGGGTTATGAGAATGATTTGGGGATTATCCCATTGCATGCTGGGGTATTTATGTGGGCTGGTTTTCCTCTCTGAGGAAGCAACATAAAGCTAAAAGCAAAACTTGTACAATCTTATTTGCTCTACACTAAATGTCCTTCAAACAGGTAGTGTTTCTCAACACTCCTAATAGCTTTTTTATACATACAGCATGATTATCCTTCAAGTGTAAGAATGTATCATAATTTTAAGTCCTCCAGAAACAAGTCACAAGATCTAAACTTATATGTATGCCCACACACAGAGAAGCACACAAGGGTCATCCTACCAAACAAGCCAGCAACTTTAAAATATTAAAAATATTATCTGCTTCCAGACATATCAAGCAGCAATCCATTCTCATAAAATAGTAATGCTTCTTACTTTTTGATTACTGGCAGGCATCAGGCAGAGCAGCAGGAAGGTGAGTTAGCAAGGACATTTGGACACTTCTCTTCAAAGGCACAGTGACCCTATGGGTCGAAACCAACTCCCTCCGACTGAAGTGCGATCTGAGGCCCCCCTACGTCATTAAAACACCACAGAACTAGGGAGAGAGTATCTTTTAAATCAAGAATTTCATAGGCACAGAAAAGTGACTCTGGCAGCTAAACAAGAATGTGCCAGTTAAAACTTGTATTTATTGCTGCAGCTGCTTTAGTCTCTTCCCGACAAACACAGCTAAAAAGAATAATATACAACAAACTCCAATGGTTTGGCAGTAGATTGACTAACATTACTTATTGTACATGTCATGAAGGGCACTGGCACTGCAGAAGCCCAGGTCCTATAGCATCACATTCTATCAGAAACGCTACACAACCATTTCCCTAAGCTGTATTTGCAGCAGTTACAGCTCTTTTATTTTCTAATGCCAGCAATGACCCTTTTGTTTGTTTTCATGTAATACCTCTTAAGGACAGCCAAAGAGAAACCAATTAATCATGGGACAGAATTTATTGTTTTGGTTTATTTTTGGTTTTTAACAATCTTGCTGTGCATTTCAAAATCTTTCATTTCTTAAAGAAACAAACCCAATGTGATCGCTCCTTAGTCTTTTTTCTGCAACATTATTCATGTAAAATGAGAGAATGTTCACATGGCATAAAAAAGAACATTATAAGCAAGTTGCTATATTTTGAACACAACTTACTTGTTTTCATTGACTCTTCTGACTATACATCATTGTGACAAAAAAATTTGAGGAAAATATAATTACAAATACCGTGGGCTCGCTTTAAAAAAAACAAACAACGAAACAACACACCACCACAGAGGCCACCACAATTGCAAAAAGACCTCAGACTTATGATTTATTCTCCTCCAAAACGAAAGAGAGGAAGATCAACAGAAGTGTCAACTGAAAGTAAACATATTGCACAGACAGTGAAAATGCAGAAGCCAACCTGCTGGCTTGAGACAGAGAATTCAGCCTACTCCAGTTAACACAAATGGCACTTGTCAGTCAAATTTGGCTTCGTCTGGTTTTGTCTCTCCGCTCTTCTGCTTTGCCACCTTCCATCTCCCTCCATCGCTCAGAGGAATGGCTGCAGCAGAATTTCCCCGCTAGGAGGGTGCGAGGAAGGAGCCACAGTTGGCGACCCCCGCAGGCTTGCGCCGGGGGGAGCCTCTCTGGAGGTGGTGGGGGGGGTGGGAGGGCTGCACGGGAGGGGTCTCTGGCAGAGCCACGTGGTAGAAGTTGGGTAAGCGGATGTCGTACCTGAAGCCTTGCCCCACGTGCACCCTGTCGTTCAGGGCGTACAGTTTCTCAGCAATGTCGCTCCCAATTAAAATCGAGAACAGGCGGGAGATGAAGCGGTGCTTAGCGAACAGCAGGTAGAGCTTCTTCCTCCTCCAGGCCACGTACCGGCAGTCTGTCTCTGCTGTGAGTGTTACCTGGAGAAGAGAGGATTGAACAGCCAGGTGACAAGGTGATGTCGCTGCTGCTGCCCTTGCTCAGAAGGCATCCCCCTCTTCCAGCAGAACCTGTCTACTGCAATTGGAGCCTTTTAATCGAGCCAGAGAGCTCTTGGGGTTACTGTATGCAAAAGGCAAGTGAGAAAGGTGGCTGGATATGGACTAAGCCATCACATCTAGTCAGCCTCAATGACAATATGCCTGTGCCCATAAGGCATGCCTGGTTCAGTGCCACCTGGATGCCCTGCTTCAGTCCTGCACTGCCTGCTCCAGTCTTGGCAGCCTCAGCTGAAAAGGCAGGTCTAAAGAAAGCTCTCAACAAATGCCGTTTGTCCTTGTGACAGCAGACATCGGACCCAATACAGACAGGAGCCACTGTGTCAGTCAAGTGACAGCAGAGCTCACAGGGCACAGGGCAGCCCCAGCTGACACCGTGTCCCGTGTGTAAACTGTGCCAAGCTGTGTCACAGGCACGTCTTCCCCTGGCTCATCTCCCATTTGGAAACCTCTCCAGCACCAGCTTATTCCCACCCCGAGGAAACCTGGCTTCTCAGGGCTGAATATCCATGCAGCCAAAGCTTGCAAACAGAGCTTGCCTCCCAGACTAGCTTCAAGAAAATCCCTGTTTGTTGGAACAAGACACAAACAGCAAAACCAGTCCAACAGATAAAGAGAACTTCCCAAACTAATGGGATGCCACTTGTTTGTATAGTATCACAAACTAAACCCACAACTGAATAAATTTATTTCTAAATCAAGCAGCACTTGAAGAGTTTCCTGTAGTACTGGGAAAAAAAAGAAAAAAAGAAACCCCTTAACTTTTACCTGGAAAATTCCCTCTTCTGTGGGCCTCAGTGAATCCCATTCAGGAGAGTCCAGAAATTGAAGAGGAAAAATATAATGCAGAAATTCCCCATCAACTGTCACTCTGATCCTACCAAGACAAGATGTGTCAATTTGTTAGAACTACCTGTGCACCAGCAATGACTACTACAAGAATGTGCTATTTCTACTATCTGAGGAATTTAAATATAGCTTTAAAAGCATGAAAAAGCAATCAATGGCCAGCATTATCCTAATTATATTTTGAACCCAACTTGCTCAGGCCAGCTGAGAGAGAATACAAGACAATTGTGCAACTGAAAGGGAAATCTTTCCAGGCCTAATTCAAACCACATTATTCTCTCTGTGGTAGGTCTGTGCAGTGATGCACAAGCTTTGCTATTAAAATGCCATTATGCACTGGAGAGGTGAAAGGCCAATGCCCATAACAGCATTACCTGCTTCCCCTGAAAACCATTGGATTTACTTCTAGTTTTGGCAAATACACATTTTAGAGAGAAAAAAGTGGCAGAAACTGGGAGTGGGAAGAAGGAGTGCCCCACGCCATGTGCTAGGTAGGTCTCTCTCCATGTTTAACAGGAATTATATGGCCACAAGACTATGTCTGGAGCCAGAAGAACAGCCTGGAGGTATGGGATCTCTGTGTGAATGCTGTGGCCTTCTGAAGATGCCGAAGAAAAATTTTCTTTCCTTGCTACTTTTTAACTAATAGATAAATGTGGAGGCACACAAGCAGCCCTGTACCACAGGGTGAAGGACAGCAGGAGCTCTGGGTGATCACTGACTGGCTTGACATGTAGAAGGATGGATACCTCTCCTTTGGTAAGACCAAAAGCAACTTCCATGAGGTACTCCCTACAGAGCTCCCAAGAACGCTCTAAACCAGGGTGTTGCTAAAGGAAAACTGCCCACAATCCATTTTGTTCATTGCAAGTAGTCCTAAATCAGCTGAGTGTTGCGCTGCCTACAGGTTCCATCTATCCATGCAGCAGGCTTCAAAAAGCACTCTCCAAGTGTCCCATCAAGGCCAGTCCATTGCATCACCTCTGGGTGCCCGACCTACTCTTATGGGGGTCTGGGACTGCACCCTGCTTTGCATACAGTACAAAAGCTGGTGTTTCCCTCCAGGAAAGCACCAGCAAAGCTACCAGAAGGGTCTCCTGGAAGCAGGGAGTACAAGCAGGTGGATTTACTGCCTCAGGGTCTAACATAGGGCCACCATATACAGTAACTGTAGACCCAGTTCTGCAAGTCTTGATAAGGCTCAACTACATCCTCTTGTAATGAAAGGACACTTTTAAGTCTTTTTCTCTTCCTTACCAATACCCTTCTCTCACCCCCTTGAAAGTAACCAAATACAATCTGTATCAAAGCCAAGATCTCTATTAAACAGAGTTTATCTCAGTATATTCAGTTTTGTAACTAACTTTTTGTCCCATTTCAGATGATACTAGTAAAGAAAAATATGACAGATGCTGCACTCATCAGCTAGGCAGTAGATAGACAGCAAGCCATAACCTGAACACTGAAAATCCACATTTATTCCCTTTGTCTGCCTAACCTATTAAATGCTATGAGAAAGCAGCCTGGAAAAGAATGGCTTAAAATTCTTTTCTTTATGCTATTACAGATTCTGTGCTTAGTGTTTTCATGCTAGTGCCATCCTAGACAAGTATATTTAACCTATTAATATTTATATTACTTGCATTAATATTTAATCTATTGTACTGGAAAATAACACACAAATCAAGCTCTTTTTTTTTTCTTTCATTTTCAATAAGGAGAGGAAAATAATGATATTTGCAGAAAAACTGAACAAATACAAACCTGCCTGACACAAGCAAGGACAGTTTGTCAATAGGTGTTTTGCCCTGCATGGCGTAACAATGTTCTTTCTCCAGGGTAATCACTTCTGCATCGCAGCACAAGACAATCTTCCTGTACACAGTCAGGGAAATTCCCAGAGGCTGGAAGAGAGCACTGTAGAGTTCCTGGAATTCTCTGTCAAAGGCAACACTCCGGACTTGGTAGGTAACATACACGAACTGGACGAAGCATATAGCGAACAGCACAAAATTCCAGGAGAATATATCAGCAGCACATACATCCAGCCAAGCCCAAACAGAAGAGCAGAGAAAGCCCAGTCCAAGCAAGCTGAAGACGTAGAGGAGCCCAAAGAATCCACTTCCTCCCATGAAGCCCACAACAAAGAAAATACTGGCTAGGTGGTAGATAGATCCCTCTGCCTCTTGTTTCCAGGTGGTACATGTGGGATGTGCATATATCAGACTTTCCCAAAAACTTGCATTTTCTCCCATGGCTGGAATAATTTTTTGATTCAGCTGAATCCTGAAAATTTTTATTTAAGAGATGCAGCTAGTTTTGGTTTTCCTTTGGTTTTCCATTCTTGCAAACTCTGCACAACGATCACGTAACATCAGGGTCTCTTGGTAGTGAAGTTGCACTTAGGATTTCCAGCAACTAAGTAGCTAACATTCTCAGTGCTGTTTCTCATCAGTTCATCCATTGTTTTGCCTTTGGTCATGTCATTTGTAGCTTCATCTGATCTAGACAAGTGAAGAAAAGATGAATTACTTATAAAATTATTTTCATCAATAAATTGTATCAATGTTTTATTGCCTAAAACCACAGACTGCATTATGATCCAATTACCCTTGCAGCTCTATGATTCCAGGATCAAACTTTAATATTCATTCAGCTGAAGATCATGTTTTCTGTATCTGTGATCCCTGTAGCAACCACTGAACTGCCACTGAATCCATGTAAAGCTGTGTGTTGCATTCACAGCATCCTGTGACAAGCCTCTGTACAGCCTCACTGCTGAGAAGGTAGTTGGCTTTGTTGGTCCAGACCCTGCTCCCTGAGGGCCTTTCAAAATGTCCTACCCAGCTCTTTAACAAGATGAGACAGTGAACTCTTCTTCCTTGTTCACCTCCTCCATCCCTCTCTAGATTTTGGTGAAATCATTCTCACTAATGGGTTGAGCAAAGCTGCTCTCTCTTCCTGGAGACAACAAACTCCATCCCCAAACACCACAACAAGGGAAACCCAAGTGTCACAGGGGATGGTCTTTCCTACTCCAAGGATAACAGGCAAAACCCTCCTGTCATACACAAGGAAGACTACAAACCTTAAAGCCGTCTTGATACAGATTATGTTATTAGAACGTGAAGTAAGTGGTCCTGCAAAATATGACTCAAGGGACATTTACAAAGCAATTTTATAACATTCAAAATTCTACATTGTAGAATTTCATGCCGTGGGCCACATAATTTTATTGTACAACACTCTAAAATGTGAAACATGCTATTCATTTTCATATGGTGATGTATTCTTAAGAGTTTTAAAAGGAAAACACAGAACCAAGAAGCATGAAAGCAACTCCAAAATAAATCTAAAAACAAAAAGTCAAAACGAGCTTTCTATATCTGTCTTTTAAAATAAAAATACATGCTTCAATGTGGGATTATACATGGTAGAAATTGCAAAGCCAGAATATATTAGTGGTGTAATCAGAATTGAAACCTTCCAAAGCCTTACTGTCTTGTTATTTTCCTGGTAGAACAGAAAGGAAACTAAGAACTATCTTGTTATCAAAATCATCAGATTCTCTAGAATATCAAAGTATTTTGGTTTTTTTTTCCCTCACAAGAGCTCCAAAAGTCAATACTTTAAAAGCATTGCTGTTGCAGTGAAGCATCCAGCATCATTCATCGGGGCTTTCAGTGCTGCTTCTTTTACAGTGACAGGTCTAAGAAATTAATAAAGAAAATTTGTATCATATTTCCTAGCCACCACAGCATTACTTCTTTAAAGTTTATTCAAACCTCAACATTAATTCTATGATTGAATAACACCGATGCTAAATAAAGACATAAAATCTCAAACAACCGAGCAGCAAAGCTCAGAACAAGAAGTTAGGAGGAGACTCCCTCTCTGGGAGTGGTGATAGGAAAGTCACTGGCTCATAAAAATACCACAGCTAAAGAGCACAGAATCTCTCCAAATTACAATGCTCAAAATCCTCCTGCAGTGTAAGAACCAGCGTTACAAGAATAAGGCAGTTTACAGCTATAACCTTTTCAGTTTGTTTCTTTATCCAAATACTCTCCTCTGGTACCGGATCCCCCTCAGATGTAGGATTTATCCCTTGGAGACTGGGAGATGAAAACTGCATCAGTTATAGAGAAGTTACCTAGGTATGGTAAGATCATGAGGAATTTTAGGAATCAACCTCTGTGATCAAGGGGTTTAAGATTTTTGAATCAAAAGCAAATAAAACTGGAACATGCAGCTCCCAGACCTTGTGTTCTGAATCCAGTCAGTATTTCCATTACATGGGCAGAAATCAGTGGCAGAAATCTTTTATTTGACTAATTGTTTGTTTAAAACAGAATAACTGATAACAGTGATTTTGGATCATTGTTAATACTTCTACTCTTCTGCCAATATTTTGCTCCAAGCAGTTTTACTGAAGACCCTAATTTCTAAATGAAAATAATAAAAATCAGTGTTTTGAAGGGCACCATGACTGAGGGGATACACTGGAAACTGTATGTATGCCACAAACAAAACCACGGTGGATCAGTAATTTACATTACAAACATCTTATCATTATATAAGGTCACACATTTCAGTAATTTGACATGACATAAGAGTATTTTCACAGAATGTATGTACAATTTTTAATTCACTTATTGCACTCTCAGTCTGCCAACACTACAGCTCACAGTGCTTCTGCAAAGCATCTATTCATGACAAGATAGGCCAAAATAAATTGGAAAGAACAGCACACCACTAGGAAATGGATACAGGGTCACCATATGCAAAAACAAAGTCCTGAGAAATCTGTTCTGCATTTGTAACTGTTCATTTTCAGAATGGGACCCGTCTTCCAAAACCACTGCGTGGAAAATTCCCACTTATTCCATTAGTTCTACACAATGAGAACTTTTACTGTGCTGCAGCATCTCCCGGACTGGAGAGAGCCTCTCTCCTTCCAGGCAAGAGGAATGGCAAAGGAGGGAGGCCAGTGCTAGCCCAGAGCAAAGCCTTACCAGCACAACACTCCTGAGCTACACAAGGTGTGCAGGCAAAACCAAATCCTCTGGAAATACTGACAAAACCTACTCCTAAATGGGACTGATTTCTCAGGGTTATGGTGAAGAGTAGGCATGCTTGCTGCCAGCGAACTGCAGGCAGAAAGAGAGAATGCAGCTCTTCTCAAATAAGAAATGATTCTAATATTTGGGAGCTAAAAATTGTTGGCAATTGTAAATAGAGCAGAGATAATAATAGGTATGATTCTAAGCATAGTAAAATTTCCAATTTTGGAAGGTATTTAGCACTAGAAAAGGCCTTTCACATTTTTCTTTATAGTTCCTACAAGTCCAAAATTTAAACTCTTGAGGGCTTTGGAACAGTCACTCTAATTAGGCCATTCACCTACTGCAAGTGAGGTTGTGGGGGAGGAAAAAAAATCCCCCAAACCAAAAAACAAAACAGCTGTAATACCAACTGAGCCATCCTCCACAGCAGCACAACGTCATCATTTGTAAGCCCCCGGAGGGGGCACCATCCTGTCACTGAGGTGACTGAGGTGTCACTGTCACTTTGGCCTTCTGCTTTGTTTGATGTCCTGCTTCCATCACCCTGGCTGTGGTGAACAGCTATTGCCACAAGTTCATCTGATGGTGGTGATCCAGCAAGCAGGAAACTGCATTTAAAACACATGCCTTGCTGATAAAGCTGAAGAACTGTGTCTTCCCAAGCAAACACTGAGTGCTTTCTACCCCATCCCCTGCCTATGGAGAAGGAGCACCATGCACAGCACACTCCCTGCCATGGGGCTGCCGTAATCAGAACGACACACACTGGCATCTGCAGGCTGCCAAAACCAGAGCTTCATGCAGGATGAGTCCTCCCAGCTCGGGAAGGAGATGTGCCCTGCCAGGACAGGCTGAATTACTGACATACTTCAGAGTGTCTTGCCCCACCACACATCCCACCTTCTCCAGCAGGAGCCGATGAAGCGATGTGAACAATCGGCCCAGGCTGGAGATGTGAGCAATTTACGGTGGCATGGACTTCTTCAACATAAGCAGCAGTGCTGAGAGGACTAAGTTGTCATCACAAAGTGTTAAAATCAGAGTTTGCTGGAGTTTCAAAGCAAAAAATGGAGTATTTCACTTACACACTACCAAATAAATACCTGCTGGCAACATAAAGTTTCATACAAACACTACGCTAAACCAGTCAAAAGAGAAATAATTTGCATTGTACAAATGCACATTACAACTTTCCGCCTCCTCAAATGAGTGTTTCCCCCCTACATTGCAGTGTTCACACAAAGAATTGCCTATTAAGTACATTTTAAATTTGCTGGAAAACCACGTACTTTACCCCATTTTTGTCACTGATGATCCAAATTCAACTCTGAGAAGCTCTGAATGTTAGTTAGTTGTTACTGTGTCTGGATCACAATAATTCCTGCAAAAAAGAAACCCTAAAAGCCCTGAGGCCACCAGCAGCTCTCTCTTTGGTGTTTTTTAATTAAGTCAAAAGTGAAGCTCTTCGGAATTTGAATAGCCCATTCTTTAGTTGCCTTATCCTAAGTACTCTGAAAGAAAGCCCTCAGCACTTTCACACTGTACATGTTGACAGGCTACAGAGCTGTACACGCTAATCGTGTAACCAGCCTGGGTGAATTGTTTGCTACAGGATTGGAAGCAAAAGGAAAGACTTTCCTTTACATATACACTTCTTTGCACAAGATGTGTATTTATCACACTACTGTGTATATGTTTATACATGAGCTAGGTGTCAGAGCCCAGCTCAACACTCCAGCAGCTCCACCAGGGGCAAGGCAGTCCCTCCAGCCAAGGTGTTTCCTCCTGGCCTAGACACCCCCCATTTCCAGAGGGATGAGCTCCAAGCACCCCCTCTAGGCTCACAAATTACATTTGGTTTAGCAATCATTTAGATTATAAAAAGAAACTGCTCCTTAATTTCATCAAGTAGTTTCACATGTAATGCAAAGGCATATGTCAGTTGAGATACCCCTTCCTTCCACTGCCCCTACATCTCTGGAATCCCCTCTGTGGCCCCCACTAACACCTATCTCTCCCAATCCCTGTTTATGTTGCATACTTTCCCCAAGCTACTTTCCTTCTGCAGGGGGACTAGATACCCACAGGGACTGAGAGAACCAAACTCTTAGTTGCAATGCAGTATCTAACTCAGGGCACAGAGGAGCTCTGCACCTACAGGGAGCTATGGCTACGTGCCTCTAGGCAAGTATGGGCAGGTAAACCAGCTGTTTTCAGTGATAAACTCTCCCTGGACACACTTCAGGCTGAGATAGTGCATGCAGCAATAAGGACAGTAACCAACAACACGAGCTACATTACCTAAAACTTCTTGAGACTATACCCTAGAGAAAGCTGTAATTACAATACTGGAAAACACAATGTTTCCCCAACAAAATACAGCCTGCAGGAAGGTGGAAGGAAGATAAGGAAGAAAAGGACTACACAATCTAAAAGACAACAGTATCAAGATAATCAGTTACTATAAAACTAGATATATTCAGACTTCAAACACATACAAGCATACAGAACAAAGGTAATTAATTAGTAGAATGCCTTTAGAGATTTCTTCTGCTAGGAATTAAAGAAGTTAAGATGCTGTCTGGTCCCTAAAATAAATCTGGGCATACTATTATTCAAAAAGTTATTTATTACAATTCTATTTTTTATGCTACAGGAAATCACATTAGATGATCACAACAATGTCTCCTGGACTTCTGTCTTAAGTTACTTGATATAAAAAAAAGTTGTATATACCTAGAAATTTTTGGAGATGGTCTTCCCAGAGAAATCCAGAAGCATACCTCAGATACCAAGTAAGAGCTACTTTAGACAACAGAAAATATGGAACACAGGTATATGTCCCAAATTATTCCTCCTTTAGACATTATAGATGAAATCTTCATCTGTGTGGAGCCAGCATCCCTTCCTGTGAATGGTTTTCAAAGAAAGGGATGTGTTCAAAGAAACGGATGTGAACACTTTACCATGGAGCCTGCCTGCAAACCAAGCAACCAAGCCTTAGGATCCCACCCCCTGGGTGAGCATCTTCATGGCAGAATGAAGAGGGACTGCAGTGCAGTTCTGTGTCCCTTCTGCACAACACCACAGCTGCAACAAGAAGGGCAGCAAGTGACCCACCCACACGAGTCAAAATGAGTCACTGGGAGCACGCTCACAGGAGGAGAGAAGACGGATTAGCACTCCCTCGGGTTGAGGCAGGCATCCTGTGTCCCATTCATGTCTCATCGCTGTCTCACCCACTGGATCAGTGCTCTGGGCAGAGGCTGTCACATGGAAGGTGAAGTGTCTCAGGAAAAGCAGTCAGACCACACTCTTCCTAATCCTTCCAGTACCCGCCTGGGCTGCAATTCCCAAACGGGACCTGCCACACTGACATCATCCATATGATATGATACCTTCCCAGACAGGAATCCTTCTGGGAATGCTCAGAGCTGCACAACAGGCAGCTGGGGCATGTCCAGCCACCAGTGGTGCTTCACTGCCTTCAGGGCAGCCCTGAGACACGACCACCAGGCAAGCAGGACTTTCCAGGGCCAAAGCCCTGCTCTGGTCAGGCAGAATTTAGGCTAAAATGCTTAAGTTTGTTCAACAAAGCAGCCCCTTCAGCCAGCTGCCGCCCAAGCCTGGAGACACCCCAATGCCACCTCTACACCGAACTCAATGCTCCACATGAAGAACCCACCAAATGGCACGAGGCCAGTGACTGCTCATCCTCCTCGCCATCTGGGCCTGTCTCCCATCCCCCTGCTGCAGCAGATGCAGAGTAGCTGTCTCCAAAGCACAGCTCTTCAACAGCAGACGATCCATGGGACTTTCCGCTCATTGAGCTTGTTTGGGTGCAGCTGGGAAAGACTGATTTTGCCTACAATTTGCTTAAATTCCTACAAATCTTTTTAATAAGTGGAAAAAAGCTGGGCAGGGGAAGGCCTTGAAAAAGAAACCCCACAATAATACAGAAAGAACAGTTTAAGGCTCATTAAGAGCACTGCATACAGTGAAGCTGGTATTATTTAGTCTTCAGTTATTTAAAGACAGGCTAACTATATACAACTTCCAGTACTTCAACAATTCCTCATTTATCACTGTAACATATACAATGCAGCCCTCTGTGGTTGTGAAGCCAATGTTGAAGATGCTGTCTTTCATCATCTAGACAGTGTCCGAAATGAAAAAAAAATAGATATATTTCTTTCAATTTGGATCAGAATTAATGAACTGTAAGTAGATATGGTATTCCCACCAAATTAAGAAGTATAATCCCCTCTCTAATTTTTTTAAGTTCTTCTGCTCCTAGAAACATGAATATCGAATGGCAGTCAGACTTTTTTTTTAAGATTGCCAGCACTTGGATAGATTTGACCAAGGGTCTTGAATATTGAATAGTATTACCAAAAAACAATTCAGGGGGTCTGTTTTATTGTGTTTTGGAATAAAACTTGAAAGGAAGTACAAGTTAAAGCTTCTCTCCAGTTCAACTTTTAAATTAATAGTGGAGAAAGCAGCCACAAACCATATTTCACAAGTGCTTTAAGAGTGGGTTAATGAACTACAGCTGAACTCTGCAGAATTCTGCTTAAATGAGTTTGTATGGTGCAGTAGTGCCTTTCAATGGGAATGTATTCCCATGAAACCAACCACCTGACATGAACTTTATTTCCCAAAAAAGAGGCTTGGTTCACTACACCATACCTGCACAAACAACTGGCTTACAGAGATGTGCCACGAGCCGCGAATTCAAACACATAAACACAGGCTGCCTATCATCATCTGGAGACACTGTCCAGAGCTCTGCTTTGCAAAATAGGGGAACACACTACAACGACAAAATAAAATCTCCTCTCTGAAGAACCCACACACTTAATAGAAAGATCAAACTTAGCTTCAGTTAACAACACTTTTATTGAATCTTTAATAAACTGTCTGTTCTCAACTTTTGTCATAAAAGCTATAAGACATCTGTGAAGGCAAAGTTTGTGTCAGGAACCACAAGTGACCACAGTTACCATTTTCTTCTGTTTCACTAGAGGACTTGCAGTGTACTTACTATTTTGCAGACAAGGCATTTCTTTAAAACTCGACATTTCAAGCTACTTTATTATTTGGCACCACATAACTTTGTGGAAAGCCTGAACAGGACCAGTTCTGCAGAAGTGGAAACCATCCCTTGTTTTCCTGTGGTCAGCAAAGACATTTTAACTTTATGTATACAATCATATTCCCATTAAGAAACGAAGTTAGCAAGAAGCTCCAGTTCTGGAACCCAGGTTGCATCAATGATATCTCTGTAACACTACCAGTGTTGTAAGAGATCTGCTACATTAAATATATGCCCATAAAGTGATTGACAGTCTAAAAGCACACAAGGATTTATAGAACAGATGAAGAAAATGTGATAAAATATTAGAGTTTGGAAGAATGTGTTTGGCAAAAAAAAAAAAAGAATGTAGTTTGGGTAAGAAAAGCGTTTTGTGTTGCTCGTTCTGTCTTTGGAAAGGAGCAACTGCAAATGCAATTTCAGGGTTCATCTGCTCTTACCATGAGTTGATGGAGAGGGAGAAGAATCGAATAATGCCAGCCTACGAGGCAAACCCCCAGGCGGAGGAGGAAATCCCCGGATCCCGAGGTGGTTTTGTGACAGCAGAGATATTCCCCTAGCCAGCTCTTCTATCAATGAGCGGCAGCACCCGGGCAGAACCAGAAACCTCGCTGTCCTAAGGGACAAACCCTAACCCGAGACACACAACCAAGGGTCCCACTTCAGGCAGAGCCCTGGAGGGGAGGAGCGCTGGGCAGCGTGTCGGGCTCCTCTCTAGAGGGGACACGGCAGAGCTCTCCAACTTCCAGGCAGGGCTGCCTCGGGAGCTCCGGTTACCCCCGCCGGGCACGCAGCGGGGGAGGGCTTCCCTCGCGGGACAGTGACCCCTCGTAACCCGCGCTCAGGACGCCGCCGAACCCTCGGGGCGGGCAGCGCTGCCCGGACCGCGGCTCCCGCCGCCCCTGCCCCGGCGCGGGTGTCCCGGAGCGCGGCGGTACCGGAGGCGGTCCCGGCTCAGCTCGCCCGGGCTCCGCTCGTCCCCGGGCATAGCGGGCGGCGCTCCGAGCGCTGCCTGGCTGGACAGCGCCGGCGGGGGCGGGCGGAGACAGCGCCGGGGCTTCTGCCCGCCCCGGCTCGGTTCGGCTCGGCCCCCGCCCTGCGCGCACCCCTTACCTGCCCCGCGCCCCGGGAAAGTTTCCCGGCCGCCCGGACGGGACGGGCTCGAGCTGCCGCTCGTCGCCGCTGGCGGTCCCGCGACGGTCCCGGAGCCGCGGCTGTGACTAAAATAGGCAGAGGAGCCGCGGGAGCTGCGGGCGGCGCCAGCGGGCCCGGCACCGAGCGGCCGCAGCGCGCAGGCGCCTCCGCCGGCACCGGGCTGCGGAGCGGGGCAGCCCCGGGGGAAACCCGGGAGAGCTCCGGGGGAGCTCCGGGGGTAAACCGGGGAGAGTTCCAGGGGAGCCCCGGGAGAGCTCCGGGGGAGCTCCAGGGGAGCGGGGCCGGGGAGGAGCTGCCGCCTGTCCCGCAAAGCCCCTCCTGCGGCTGGTGCCGGGCTGGACGGGCACGCCAAAACTGCCGCTCCTGGCACAGCTGTCTGGGGTTAAACTGTCTGCAGCTGCTGCTTTGGAATAAATAAAATTACAATTGTCTTCTCTTTCACCTACTCACCGCAGCAAGGTGTTTCTTCAGAAGGGGGATGCACGCCTGCAGGGTCGCGTTCATCACAAGGCTGGCGCACCATTCATACGCGGTTTTCCGTCAGTTCTTTTCGGAAGGAGCAAACGCCTCCCCAGGAGCACAGAGGTGTGGGTGCATGAACCTTTCCGTGTGCTAGCTACGCACTGCTCTGGTCACCACTTTGTGTCTCGGGGAGAGAGAGTTTATTGACGGAGGAGGAGGAGGCAGATTTACAAGTTGTTAAAATAGAAAAAAAACACAGGCTATTGAATGTGCAACTCCTGTTACTACAGAAGCTATTTGTCAGTAACTGGAGCATAAGCAATAACATGTTCTAAGTGGTAAGAGTGGAGAAGCCTGTGTGTGTGCCGGGGGCCAGCTCTGAGGTCCCACGGCAGGCAGGCACGCAGGGCACGGCACCGACCGCACCTTCTCCAGAAGGTAAAGGACAGAGCAACCTGTCCTGCTCTAGGTAAAGGGATCAACACTTCTGAGAACTTGCTTTCCTGAGAAAATTCTTTATTTTCAAAGATTTTTTTTAGCTCCATGTTTGCCAGGGAAGAAGATGCATACATTTTTGGAATAATTGATTCTCTTAAAACTTGAGAAAGCAACGAGCCAGAGCACTCTTGGCTATCCTGGGTTATATATATTCAAATCTTCATTATCTGATTGAAGTACTTATTTTAATATTTATTATTTTTGAGGGGAAAAGGTATTTTTATATATCTATTAGAGTATGTATCATGGTTCTAGTAGTTAATGAAACATTTAAAGGGGTTTGCAGTGCAGCTCCAATATTTACCTTTCAGGCATGCTTTTTCACAACTAGTTTATGCTATTTCACAACTAGTTTAATTTTAGCAGTATAAGCTGAGAGACTTCTCGCAAAACTGAGACAGTACTGATTCAGTGTTTTTCCCCATTTCGTTCTTTATACTTGGGTGGAGTTGAAAGCACATATTCAGATTTATACCCAGTTGCATTAGGCATATATTTGCTCATCATATTTACTCTTCACTGGAATGATAAGGGGATGAGGAAATACATAATAAAAGAAGAATCCTAAAGTGTTTTATTTGATCTATGTATCTACTGAGATCGCATTATTGCAATAAACCACTGTAACATCAATTAGAATATGTTCCCTCTAATCACCATAAAAGAAGCAAGAAACTACGGATGGCGTATCTGTAAGATACTTTTTGAGTTGTATTTAGTTGGAAGCAATGGCCATCATAATCCTCCAGAGGTATATAGATCACCAAGGAACAAGAACCACTATTGTATTTTTGATTTTAAATCAGTCAACTCCATGTCAATATTATCTAGTGCTGTAAGACTGAGACTACGAATTACCTTCTCAATTTAGCCTTGGAAATCAAACCTGGATGAGAGACCCAAGGAGGCAACAATAAGATGGCAAAGCTGCCATGTGCTACAAAGAGACTAGTTCTGCCCAGTGTGCTTTCAACCAACCACTTGAGTCATCAGACTACAGTGATAATTTTTAAACTGCTGGTTGTGCTTATATAAATGGTCTATCTCTAAAAGGTCAGATAATCTAGTAAATGTAAAGCCAATTTATAACCAATATTATTCTTTGCAGAAGTATGGCAAGATATAAAGGTCATACTTAAAGGTAGACTTACAAGGGAGCCTGTGGTAAGATTCAGAAATCCAATATCAGACTCGAGAGGCTGTAGGAGACTTTGTGACCCTGGATTGAGAGAGGCTCAGCTGTGGCAAATGCTCTGCACAGAGGGTAGGAAGGCTGCTGGCCAAGGGGCCTCAAGGTCCAGCTGGGAACCCATAGCAGAAAGGGCAAGATTAGTTCCAGTTGGGCTGGACAGGAACCTGAACACTTGAAGAGGCGTCTTTGGGCCAGTCCCACTGCTTAGCCATGAAACTGGGCATTGTGAGCTTATGACTGTAAACAGCTCCCTCTTCTCACACCTGCTGTTGGATTTTTGGACCTTAGACACACCTATACCTGGACATGATTCATCCTATGAGAAGCCTGGCAGCTCTATAAAACATACAGAAAGCCTTGCTGTTGGCTTCTCCACTGCCTTGTCTCCAGATGCCTCTTGTACTGTTGCTGCAGCCAAGGCAGGATTACCCAAGCAGGCATCCAAAAGTGCCCCCTTAGAGCTGGCGCCAGACCTTCCCTTGGGCATGCTGGCAACTTCTCCCAGAAAGAGGAAAAAGAAAGTTCAGTCTGTGATTTCACTGTCTAGAAAACAGGCCCATCTATTTCCTCACCAAGTGCTTAAGGAGGGATTGACTTACAGCATCAGGTGGCTGACTTCTGCATTATCTCTGAAGTAAAGTAATGGTGTTCCCTACATCATGCTGTCCTCTAAGAGGAGAAGTTATCAATAACTGTTTAATGGGAAGATTTTTTCTATTTTCTTAGACTTTTAAAATGTTTAATACAACTCCATTGCATTTTTCTTTCCCTGCATTGTCCTTGGTCAATAAAAATAAGTTATGAAGCAGGAGGACATGGTAGCAGGTGGCATGATGAATTACCTCTTTAAGAAGCGATGTTCTTTTCCACTATGGATGTAATGTTCTTCCCAGGTAGTCGTAAGAGGGCTCTTCTGTAGGAGCTCTTAGTCATTTTGGAAAGAGAATTAAACTCTCTCTGTACTTTGAAAAGGTTTCAGCAGACTTATGTATAGTTGAGTTCTAATGAAACTCCTCCTCCCTTTATTTGTGAGTAATGAAGTAAATAGAATCATGTTTACTTCGTTATAATGAACTAGTTTTTGTTGATAACACTTATAAGCAAGACACCATCAAGTCATGTCATAACACAACGTAATACTGTAATTTATATCATATCCAGCCTGCAGAACTGAGAAAATTCAAACTGGAAACCTTTTTTAAAATGCCATTTAACTAACAGCAGTCCCTGCCATGTAAAGATAAGAAAGTTTTAATTCATAAATTTATAGTTTAAATTTAGGGAGAAGGGTTGTTTTTGTTTGTTTTTCTTTTTTTAGACATCAGCAAAATAAAATGCTAAATAGTACATTTAAGTTTTTATCTTTCCACATGTAAAGGCTCTCAGACAATGGATGTGGAATATGATGTCTCTGTACCCTCAACTGGAGTTAAGGTGGAGAGCCTTAGCTGCTTCTTCACCCAGTTTTCCATAAGGAAGAGTGTGGGAGACATAGTTCACTGTCCAAGTGGCCTTGTGCCTTGAAGCAGCCTGACCACAGAGATTTCTCCTTCTGGAAACTGGCTCTTCCCATCCTGAGCTCATTTCAAATGCTACAAGCTGTAAGAGGTGGAAGAAGTACCCAGTGTAGGATTTAGCTGTAACAAAAAGTCATAGATCCCAGTCAGTGGCTGCTGTTGGAGGAGATGCTCAAATTCAATAGTGAGCGCTTTTCTGGGTTTAGGTTTGTAAAGGGCCCTCTCTGATTTCTGTATGTGTCCTGAGTCACTCTTCTCAGGGCACTTGCCATAGCCCTTGCTAGGCTGGACCACAGCAGAACCAGGGTCAGGCTCAGAGCCTGCTTCTCTCACCCTCAAAAATTAGAGCCCTGCAAAAATTTCATCTGATTGCAAATGCAGGAACAAGAGAAGGCTCTAAGAATTCCAGGGGACAAAAAGAAAGGTGCAAAAATTAGGGATGTGTTGAAAGCCCAGTGTTCAGAGCACTCAGTGTGGGAAAGACCTGAATTTTTTCAAGATTGTTTCCACTTTGCAGCTAATATAGTTTAATGTCAAGTTACAGAATCAAATCTGGAAGCTAGCACTAAAGCTGGACTGTGTGCCAAAGCCACTGCCCCATGACAGTGATGCCTCGTTCAGATACACCCCACAGATGCTGGGTACACCCAGGGCAGGGTTAGGGCATTCAGAAGCTGGCAAATAGAGCACAGTAAGTGCTTCTGTGGTGAAAAAGGGATTTAGATTTGAATTGTTCCAAACCTCCAGCTGCTTGGATGGGTGCTTTAACCATGGGTCTGTTGGGGACGTGGCTGAGTCGTGGCTCTGTGAGACGAGCTGCTTCACTGGGCTGATGTTTGTTGGCATTGCTGCAGAGCTGTAGTTTAGTTCATCCCCCGAGTAAGGTGTCTGCTCAGGAGTGAGAATGCAAAGTTAAAAATACAGAGTGTAAACCTAAAAGCTGTTCAAAGCATTATGTAACTGTGGAAGATATCAACTGTGAAAGTGAAAAAGTTATATTATAGTCAGGCAAATAAAGCAGGTACTTTCCATCACAAATGTTTAAAGACTTCAGGAGTGGAGATTATTTCTGTTAGCAGTATCTGATACTCTTGCTGAAGTTCTGAGCTGTCATCAGCCTCCTACTAGATGCTGCTGGAAAAAAGAAGGAAACCTTTAATTCCCAGCCTAAGCTTGCATGTCAAATATTTCAGTATTTACATAAAGTTTTCAATGGTTGTTAGATTTACACCTTTTATTTTTAACTCTACACTCTCACTGCTCATTTTGCTTTTTCACCTTCTTCTGGCTCACCCTTCATCTGTTCCCAGAAGTCTTCTGCCTCAGTCCTTACCAGTCAAACTACTTTCACAAGCACTGTCATTAACAATAGATAAAGATCTTTTAAATAAATTATTATCTTTACTTCGAAAGATCCAGATGACCAGATGTGCTAATGCAAGGGATCTGTTTGCCTGGGGGAGCCTGTGTTCTTGTTAAAACCAAGTTTGGACTAGCTTAGAGTTGCACCAATTTCAGTTGACACACATACAATGTCATTTTCCTCTTGGTTCATCCATTGTAGCACTGTGTTAGAAGGGTACATCTACAGAAATGTGTTAGATTAATTTCAGGTGGAAAGTCTAGGTAACATAAGTCACTGAGCCCTAGCAGCGAACTGAGCCAAGGTGAGCCCTAGTGGGCAGGCTTGTCATGAAAGCTTATGAAGTTTAAGAAATGCCACTCAAATATTTATCAAAAAGCCTCCTCTTCAAACCAAACTTTTCATCTTGAAGTATTCAAAGAGAGAAAAATCATGTAGCATACCGAGCTCCATGTAGGTACAGAAGAGTGACATGGCACGTGGAGAATTCTGCCCATATCTGGACCCATTGAAGTGCAGCTGGAGTATGGAAAAATCATTGCAAATATCTGTTCTTCCATGTGCTTGCACTAGTTTAGTTGTAGACTTACCTGCCAAGGGATTATCTGTAATACTGAGATGTGGGGCTGAATTCCACCACAAATTCCATATTTCTGATCTGAACGGTTGAACTCAATAATCTTGAAGGTCTTTTCCAACCTAAGTATTCCAATGGTTCTATGAATCGTGATCATCAATACAAAGAGGACTCCAAATCTGTAAAGAGGTTCCCCGTACGATTAACTATCATGATCACTGTTCTTACATTCTGCTTCAAACACAAAGCTTTGCAGAGATCCACAGATATCAAGGATGCAGTTATATTTAATTCAAAGGTATAAAAATAGGAAGTGAGCATTCACTTCATTATGTTTCTAATGAATTATAAAATGTATATCATCAAAATAAATATTCTTGAAATTGCTTCCTAATGAATCACTTACACAATGTGCCTACTCAGTTGTGTCAATGATTAATTATATTCTTGCCTCCTTCCTGGAATACAAATGCTTTTATTAAAGCAATCCAACGACAGTAAGACAACAGACTCATTCTTATGGTCATTCATTTGGTTGTGGATTGATAGAGTATTCCTTTCAGCATCTTTAGATTGCATCTGAACAGCTGCAAGTGGCTGTGACATAAAAGAAAGTTCATGTCACCTTAATCAGAATGAGATGAAAGACAGTCTATTCATCCAGTTTCAGCTTATCAGTGCACAGTCATTAAATACTAATATTATCTGGAGCACTGTGATAAATGCAGAGCGTATTGTGCCAGCTGCGGGCGTCATCAGATGGAAGCCTTTTTACAACATTCTGATGCACAGAGGTGAATTATTCCAGATTATTAAACATTTCATTGGTTCTCAGCTTCAAGATACAGCTTTAGAAGTGGGCAGTCTCACAGAAAAAATCATTATCACAGAATGCAATACTTACAAATTGGTATTTGTGAAGTTCAGTGACTGCCACTATGAAAGAGCCTCAGAAACCTTTGTATAGGTGAGTGACATCGTTCTGCAAGGCTGAAAAGCAGTTGCTTATTTGCATAATGGCATTCACATCATTGTTGAAAGATTAGGATTCATTTAATGAAAGTGGTCATGGGCAGAGAAAAATGCTTTTGTACTGAATTTAAATAAGCCACTTCTGAGCTTAGGTATTCCTCTTTGGCTTCCTAACACAAGTCACATGGGAAACCTTGACTGCCAGCTGTCATTGGCACTGATGGGCTTCATGTCAGTGAAGATAATTAATAATGCTGTTTCTTATGCCCAACTACTTAGATGTCAGTAAGCAGGTTACTTTAATCTAGTAAGTCAACATCTGCAATTACATGGAAAGCGAGAAGCACTGGAGAATTCATTTAGTACAGCCTGTCTTGCGTAATGCAAACTGACCAATTTACAATGGCAGGAGATGAGGAAGGGTGGTATATTAACTAGGAATATACCACATGTAGCTGTGGGGTGCAATACTTTCAAGGTATATGGTTCAGCTAAAATTGATGAAATTTAAAAGAAAAACCAAAATACAATTAGGCCAATTTGAAGAATATCCAGACATAAAGAATCCATCTTTGATGTACTCTCTGTATTAAAAGCATTTGATTCAAATGAAATTGTTCAGAGTTACCTTGTACATAGACTGTAGCAAAACAAAATCGGTTACAGAAGAAGAAAGCAAAGGTTTTTAAAATGTGAGTATTTTGTAAATGCTTTGAATTACAAAGAAAAGGCAGAGTGCCTGAACCACAGATGACTGCATTTGATAGTGCTCTTCAAAGTGCAACAATTACATGTAGGGAAAATGACATTTAAAAGAAAAAAACACAGCAAAGAACACAATTTCCTTCACCTATTAACATTCCTCTTTCTCAGTTCAATCCCGCCTTTGTTTTTGCACATGCATCTCACTGAATTTAGTTAGTAGCCCTCTGGATGACCCCTCTCCAAACCCATTATGGAAAAGGAGACTCTTGCTGAGTTCAAGGGAGTTTAGGCATAGCTCTGGATGAGGAAGGATTTGGGGTAGGTCCTACTGTTGAAGATGACAGGGGGCAGAGCCATGTGCTGTTTGCACTGGCTTTGTCCCTTTCAGCAGTGAGCTCCTGTAGCCTGGCCAGCCCGGACAAGGCAGGCTCTCACCATGGGGCTGGCAGGACAGTGGTGCTTCCCAGGCTTGTGCGTGCAGGGGAGCAAGTCCCGCAGCATGTGTGGTAGGGTGGGAGCAAACAAATAGCCAAGTAAAGGCTCTGTCCTTGCAGTCTGATGGGGTTATCCTGCCTGTGCCTCGGTACTGTGTATGGAGCCATGCGAGGGAGGGGAGAGGTGCTGAATGCAGGGGAGCAGCCATCTCCTCCTGGTGCCACGCCCTGACTTGGTACCATCTCCTCAGTTTGCTTGGGCAGAGAAGCCCTTGCAAGAGCTACTCATCTATTTCTGGCAAAATCTGTTTTTCCCTCATACTGCCAGGAAGTGCCTGTCTACCCGGGCTCATTAGCCTGAAGTAGCATCTGTGACCAGCTTCCTGACACATGAATTTGCTTGTGCCTTCCTCATTCATTCAGGTACAGATGAAAAAATATACAAGCATTGGGGAGCCAGCTCATTGTCTGTGTGGTGTGGCATCAGGACAGCTGCTGTTTCCTCAGAAAAATTCACCCAGGGCTTCTGTGGCACCAGAGAGCATCTGGCTCCTGGATCATTCCCACAGATCACTGCCTCCTCCCCACTTCCAGATGCTTGCCCAGCCTCTGCCCATATGCAGGACCAGACCGACCACGGGAAACAGCCAGAGAAGAAACAATTACTGGGTTAATGATCTCCTTCGTGACTACAGAAGCAGATTTCTGTGCCGTGGAAATCAGCAGGAAGGTACAAGTGCAACAGGATATGAAAATTAGTGAGTGCTGGTATGTCAGTTAGTGAGTACTTCTTTTCCCCAAATAGGAAGGTGCTGCTGTTCTCACTGAACAGCATGTCTGTGAAGCACCTCTGCAGTCTGTGTATTAGCTGTACAAATATATTGTGGAGAAAACCCAGTGGGGGGAAAATGGATACATTAAGGGAGGATGGAGTTCAAAATATAGGCACTCATACCAGGCACGAATACACAGGCTTAGATAAGAAAATGGATAACAATTGAAATTCAATTTAGGGACTTAATAGCTTATTTTTTTCTGGAAAGTGTCATCCACTTCAACATAATCCTTTATCTTGTTCTCCCTTAATAAGGATATTGTCTTTCAATTGAGTTAACTCTCCTTGTTGCTTAATTACTTTAAAAGAGGATCTCAATTACTCTTTTCATGATCTGTTGTCAGACATGTTTGCCTGCACTTATTTACAGCAACTGAAAATTTTTTTCATTTCTTTTTCTGGCGTTATCTTTACAATTTGCAGTGTATGCTTTGGCTAAACACGTTGAGCCGAAAGAGTAACACAGACAGATCTAATTGCAGATATATAGGCTAAAATGCAACTTCATTGGGATTGCTCTCAAAAATGAAGTTGTTCAGAAGTATTTATGAAAGTGGCAACTGAATTGTGTTCCTGAAGGCTGGAAATTTGTGAATGTCATTCTGCTTACTAATGTGGACTGTCTGCCATAATGCCAACAGGCTGTGTATCATTGCACACATAAAATTAATAAATGCTACTAAAATCTGCACTGCTTTTGTAGTTATTACATGCACAGAAAATTATATCTGTAAGAGTATCTGGGCATGGATGACATGCTCAAATACCATAGTGATTGGCTCCATATGGAAATCAACAGGGAATAAAGAAAAAATACCATTCTATTATATTTTTTTCCTGCTTCAGAGCTTTATTTTCTGAAACAAACATGTATGGACAGATATGTATCGGAGATTTATCCAAATTAATTTTCAAATCACAGCCCTCTGAGCATGCTAATTTACTGTGCTATAGTATTTCTGTCCAACAGCTGTAAAGTAGATGCACCTGGATTAGAGCAAAGCTAACCCAGAGCTGTCTATGCTTGTTTAGTCCCACAGGCACATATATGCATTACAAATCATGTCCAGAAGTTTTCAAGAAACAAGATGGAACCTAGGGGGGGGGGGTGTTTAAATTTTTGTTTTGTTTTGTTTTGTTTTGTTTTGTTTTTTGTTATTATTTGCACTGGTTACAAAGCATTACACAGGAAAAGATAAGAAGCCGAAACACAATTTACTATACTACACTTTACCAAATGGTCTGTGGAGTAAAGCAATAACAAACTAAAAAACCACCTCGAGAGACTGATGTGGCTCCAGAGCTCCATAATATTTCCCAGTGTGCTGATCAGCTCATGTTTATCATTAAACAATACTGTAGCACTAACTGTAATACACTGAATAACACAAGATTCAACTTGAACAGTGTGAGAATCTCATCCTGCTGCAAATTGCTAGGAAGAGAAGACAAACGAATGGAAGAGCAAACTAATGTGAAAAACATGCAAAGCACAAACATTAGGCTGAATTTAGAGAGCTGCAAGTTATTTTACGAGCATTATAAACTGGATATTTTGTCATTTAAATGAAGATTTTGAGAAATCAGCTAGCTTACATTGTAATCCCAGCATCAGCATTAAAACGAAGATCAATAAGTGGTTGAAAACATTTGCAGATTATCTAGTCTCAGTCTTTACCCTCATGTGCAGGCCAAACAAGCAGTGCTGCAGCCTGGTGATCAGCAGGAAGCAATTCCTCTGTTCAGCTCCATAGCCTGCAGCTCTGTGCCCGGGGAGTGGCTGATGTAAGCTTTGTGCTCCTCTTTGTCTTTATCCTTTGTCAAAGGATACTTTGAAGGAGTATCCTTCATTTGAAGGAAATAATGAAGATTCTGAAGATTTGAAGAAATAATGGGATCACCTACTAGATTAGGTTTCATCCTGATCTTTGATACAGAGATAATACATTCATGAATGTCGATATCCCTTCCTATACTAGTGGAAAACAAGCAAAAGAACTTCAATCGTGATTGCCAAACCTTCTTTGGAATCTTGCTTACTTCTTGATGTGGGTGATTTCCTCTGGAAATGAGTTCTGGATAATAAGTTATATGGAAAATAATTTGCTTCCTCAGATCCCCTGTATTGTCATTTCACCAAGGAAATTTTCTTGGCTGGAATAACAGCAATCCCTTTTGCTAGAGAATAATTGTTATAGCTTTTATAGGTGAACATCACCTTCTCAGACCTTCAGTTCTTTGAAAATGTCAACAACAATTGAATAAGAAAAAGCTGGCTGTGCTGTCTACTGTAATTTTCAAAAGGCTTTCAGCAAGGTCCTTCACCAGAAGCTTTTAAAGAAGCAAAGCAGCTGTGGGGCAAAAGGGAAAGTTCATGTGTGAATAAATAATTTATTAGAAGAAACAAAGCAAAAGATGAGAGAAAATGGTCATTCTTCATGATGAAGTGAGATTGTAAGGGGAGTCCTGCAAGAAATTCTTACTGGCACTTGTGCTTTTCAACACTGTCACACAGGACATGGAAGCAGGGTGAGGAGTGACATTTGCTGAGAATATGAAGTTAATGATTTATTCTGGACAGCAAAGATGATTATGCAGACTTGCAGAAGGAGCATGCTAGATTGAGTGGGCAATAAAATGACAGATGAAATTTGATGTAGACAAATATGAAGGTGGGAGAAAACCAATCCTGTTTTCATGTATAAAAAGATGGGTTGACTCCTTCCCTCAACAGCAAAAAGCTCTGGTCTCTGACAGATAGTGCTATGAAAACTATTCATGCTTGTTATCAGTATGCAGTCTAAGGAAAAACCAGTATGAAAGAAAGGAAAGAAAGGAAAGAAAGGAAAGAAAGGAAGAAAGAAAGAAAGAAAGAAAGAAAGGAAGAAAGGAAGAAAGGAAGAAAGGAAGAAAGGAAGAAAGGAAGAAAGGAAGAAAGGAAGAAAGGAAGAAAGGAAGAAAGGAAGAAAGGAAGAAAGAAAGAAAGAAAGAAAGAAAGAAAGAAAGAAAGAAAGAAAGAAAGAAAGAAAGAAAGAAAGAAAGAAAGAAGGAAAGAAAGAGAAAGAAAGGAAACTGGACATCATCATCATGCCACTTCATATGTCCATGATTTCTCATTCCTTCTGTTCTGCATGCAGTTCTGGTCTTTCTTCCTCAAAAAGGTCTAGAGATGCTGAAAAAGTTTCAGAAAAGGGCAACAAGGATGATCAAAAGTATGAAACTGCTTTTGTATGAAGAACAACAAGAGGAAGGGAGCAAAACAGCAAAACAGAAAAAGAGTCAATGAAATAGCACAGAAGGGAGCCAGCACAGAAGTTAATGAAATCATGAAAAGCATTGAAAGAGAGGATCAACAGAACACTCCTGGTAGAGGAATGGGGCACTGGCAGATGGAAGTAGTAGGAAACAGGTTCAGCTGACAGCACCCTCAGGGTGTCCCCCCTTTGAGCTCCTGCTCACAGGCATGGATGTCCAAAGCTCGCATGTACTCAAAGGCACAGGACAAACTCATGGAAGAGCTTTTCCAAGGATGCTGTGAGTCACCTGCAGTCACTTCTGGAGACAAGGACCACTTTAAGAATCCTTCTGGTCTTACGTTGCAATCAGTAGCCTAAATGCTGAAAAAAACAAAAAAGAAAAACTTTTTTTTCTTTTTTTTTTTCTGGCTTGGAAAAGTGATTCCTGATCTGAAATCTGGAAACAGAAACCTACAGTGAAAAGACAAATGCTGTTTGACCCTTTATATTTGAGCCTGGTGTTGCTTCCAATTTACTTTCCATCCCCATCTGTACCAGATATGAGCACTCACGAGGAATCCCTTATTTGAGTAAAAACCATGTTTGTGGCCACTGTGGTCCTGAACTTGCTTCCACCACTCAACTGTAGTACAATACAATGTTATTAAAAGCATTCAGTTTTTCAATAAAGGTGGGACTCCCTTGGCCAAAACCACATTAAACACGACACTGAATCAGCCTGGGAGCTATCAAAAAGTCCTGATCATTTTTAGCACTCTTGCCCAGCTCAGTGCACAGTGCTACCTATCCTTAAAAAAATATCCAAGAAAATACAATAGTGTAAAAACTACTGAGCATGATTTCAAGCTGTACAGGAAAACAGATAACACTATGAATTGGAGTAAAGCCATGCTTTTACTTAGAACTAAAAGCAACCTAAGGCTAACCATGAGTTGGTTAGACTAAGTGCTAGGCTGTGTTTAACGTTGTGTTTTAGCTGCCATTTGTTAGCCCACTACATTTCCTTTGAGAAGGAGAAGCTTCAGTCTGATCAATTCGTTTGCTGCTAATGATGGGTGAGGGATTTTAGAAAGCATCCCCAGGGTACAGAGAGCCCTGCTGGGCTGTTTGCCTTCCTCCCAGAGTTTTCCTGTGGAATGGTACGATATAATTCTTTGGTTTTAGCAGTTAATTTACATCTGTTGCTGTCTCTCATTTGTTATTCCTACTCCCCACGCCTGAGACTGTAATACTTTGTCCTTGGCATAATGGGTTTCAATGAGTGTGTATGTCATGAAGAGGATTATTAGCTTCTAAATTTTGACAAGTGAGAGCAAATGAAGTCCTAAAGCAAAGATATCAGTTCTCTGAGAAAAATACTAGAACGAAATTAAATCAAATAAGGAATAACAGAAATTTGGAATAGAAGATACAGACAAAATTGTTTATAATTAGCTCGTTGTTTTTTTTTTTCTGTATAGACTACATGTATTTTGCACTATTTGTTAAATAGACTAATGTCTCCTCTGTGAAACAATCTCTTTGAAAACAGTCAGAAAGCCTTTTTTGGGATCACTGTTGTATATACCATGGTGGCAAACCTGGCATGCTGCCTGGGAAGCTGTCTTCACCCATGTTACACCTGGGATGAGGCAGGTGTCTGTTCTGGTACCATGTCGCAGGTGTGTTTTCATGCAACCGTTTGTGTGTCAGGCTTGAAAGACACAGCAGTTTAAGTGTGGGCTAAACTCAGAACACACATTTGCACGTCCAAAAGATGACATTTAAGGAATTTGTGCATTTAAATCTCGATGCTTATATGATAGAATTGGAAATGATCCAAGTAAAGATTTCCAGTCTATCTAAGCATTGCAGCTGGGGGGTCTGCGTAGAGAAAGCTAGGTGTCCAAATGCCTTTTGTGGATCTCTGGGGCACATCGAAGCAGGTGTGGAGTACACAAGACTTTTAACCAGGTGTAGGATGATATGTCTACTTCTGATCCAGTGAAATATATTTTCTTTATTCAATAGATGAACGCAGAAAACATGAGCTCAAAAACTTGAGCCAGTTATCACTTGGAAGCCAATATACAGCAACTTCAGTTTTCAGATCTTCAAAGCATTCATAGATGGCTTGTACTGAAAAATGGGCATATGAAATAAACTCTGATAGCAGAAGCAGCATCTGAATAGTTGAACTAAGCTGCCAATCTTTGAAGTAACTTCTAAACCACCATGAAGTCCATACTCACACCAATAAGCAGAAAGCTTTGCCCTACAAAGCTTCAGATGCTGAGATCTTGCCCTTGAAAAGAGTTAAGTCAGTATTCCACTTTAATTCATTGTCATCTCAGGAGAAAAACCATTTGAAAATAACAAAATGCCACCTAATAAAGACTGTATTAATATTTGTAGTTTCTGGACAGTTTCTATTTTTGAAGCCAAGTGAGTGAGTAGAGTATAAATTCTGTATTTGTGGCAGCAAGGTAGTACCAAAACATATTTAAACTTGGATTGTAAAGTTATGACTAGGTAAAAATAACTAAGTTATTTTAGAAGAGTGGCTAATTCTTGGGTGACTCAAGACCTTCCTTCAGAAGTGTATCAGCCTTACTGTCCATGTTGAGGACATACAGTGCACTTAAATGAGCTTAGATAAGGCTCCCATTATGGTCCCCATGTAAGAAGGTTGCT
Source organism: Rhabdornis inornatus (assembly GCA_013397075.1). Classification (NCBI taxonomy): domain Eukaryota; kingdom Metazoa; phylum Chordata; class Aves; order Passeriformes; family Rhabdornithidae; genus Rhabdornis; species Rhabdornis inornatus. The sequence continues at coordinate 2,528,832 of VWZS01008125.1, read as the reverse complement.
CAGTTTGAGATGCCCAAGGGTTGTCTGTGATGTCTCACACACCTCCCAAGGCCTAGGAAACCTGTCCCCTTTGAGAGAGCCCCTGGAGGCTGAGGCAATGCTCAGGAGCATCTAAGTGTCACCAGACATGTGTGGGCAACCGAACTGCTCCGCTAGTGACACACTATTCATCGGGCATTTCTTAGCAATCATACATACATCATACATCTGACACAAGGGCTATGCCAGACTTAATACGTTACTTTTCTAAAGATATTTCAAAGATATGTATTTGTGGATTTTTTTGTTGCTTTTTTTTTTTTTTTTTTTTTTTTTTTTGTGTATCACAGAACTATAAAGCACACGCTACTTGCAAACTGAATTACATTTCAACAGGGTGCCCTAGCAGACTTCATGAAGTCTCCATTCTTCGATTTGTTTATCCATAATCCTACCTTTTACTATTCCCATTCTCCCCTGCTCTATTTATGAAAGAAAGTGTGCTGAAAACACTGTGGTGAAGTGTAAATCATTGTAGCTTCCTTGAATTTAATGAAGTCAGAAGAATTTTTATTAGGGAAGGATTTTGCCTTTTCATCTTCAGTTGTCATGGTTTTCTCCAGCAATCTTTGCTGTAAAACCCAAGAGGTGCAAACTTATATGATGAAACAGTATTGTGTAGTTCATTCAGATGGTTGATTTATCTGTTCTTTATAAGTCACAGATTTCTGTTCAAAATTTATTAGGTTTAAAGATTTTTATTAAAAAAATTGTGATATTTTGATTAATTCTGATGTGATATGAAAGTCATCATGTGTCTTCCATAGAACACATGAAATATTAGATATTAGATATTAGATGAAATAAACACTTGGAGAGCAGTAATGGCTGTGTGGTCCAAGAGTAACTGTACCAATATGGAAAAATATTCTTTGTGTAACACAGGCATCACATCCTTTAAGATATCATTTTTTTGAGTATGTAAAATTGAAGAAAAGTTTTTCCTTTCAGCATAATGGAATCTTGTCAGGAATTATGAAGCACAATCTTTCTTTTTCAGGTTTTAACACATTGCTAAAGAAATGGAATTTTTTGCTTTTGACAGAGACAATAGCTAATAATTCACTGTGCATGAAAATAATACCAAGATTGGACTAATCTGCAAAAGTCATTGTTAACAGAGCTGGCAACAGCCGTTAATCTTAACTTCTTTTTTTTTTGCAGCTGGCAAAGTAAAAGATATTTTCCATTTCCCTCTGACAACGTGTCTATGAGATTCATTGTAGCACTGTGATAAGCAGGCAAGAAGAAACTAAAAATGGGATGGTATAACCTGGATTGTCTGAGGGGCTTGACAAACCTTCCAGTAAGCTTCTCATAACTTTGTCTTTAGCATCTTTAAACTGAGCTCAGTGCACACATGGGTCCCAGTAAAGTTACTGGGAAACACAGCATGGTGGTAACAGCATCCCATTGTCCATTTGACTGCTGGAAGCATTCCTGCCTTTCCCTGCATGTTCATGGCACCTGCAGCATCACCGGTGCTGACAGGAAAAGCAGCCCTTGCTTGATGAGGTCGGGTGGCCACTATTGGAAGTGAAAGTGAGGTACCCAGGCCTGGATGATGCCTGGGCATGGCAGGGCTCAGCTGCCACGGGGGGACCACAGAGCCCCGGGGAGGCTCCTGAGCCACTGCTGCTGTGTCACTGTGTCACAGGCTTTGTTCCCTGAAAAATGGGAATGATGGAGGAGGCTGAAACCCACAATTTCTTCTACTGTTTTAGGCTTGTCCTTGAGGATCAGAGTTTTCCCTGCTGCCTCTGTCTGAGGCTGTAAGAGAAAGGGAAACCAAAGCACACAGAAAGGGGAAAAGAAGAAAGCCCATTCACTGGGCAGAACCATTTGAAGATGAGACTTACAATGGGGCAAAATCCTGCACCCAAATATGAATTCAGGAATACTAAAATGAAACTGCTACATATCCAACAGAGGACACATGGGGAAGTCTCTTGATCCAGCAGAACTGTCACTGCAGTTAAAATAATAAGCAAGAGGTCACTGATTATGAATGGAGGCTGAGAAATAATCCCCCAAGTGCTGTTTTGAACTGGCAAGAATTTGGCAGGAGTCACTGATTAACGCTATTGTGCTCTAGCTCCTGTTGAGGGCTTATATGTTTTCAGCAACAATCCGGCAGAAAAAAACAGAGGAGCAGCAGCACACCTGTTCTTTGAAGAAACTTTAAAAAGGTAAAGGTGAAACCACACCAAAAATCTCTCACAGGAATATAAATGCTTTAGAAAAAGCATGGGAGTCTTATGGTAATATAGGATTATTTAGAGCATGAAGGAACAGTGAACAACAATATGTTCAAATAGGATTCCATATTTTAGGACCACACAGTGATGTGTTCATGACACATTCAGTGAAGTGTTGGAAAAGAGTCTCACAAAATGTTGGCAAAATCAAGTAATTTCATTTTCAAATTTCCTCCCTTTTGTGATAGATGTGCTTAATCTTTTTTTTTTGTTTTTCTTGGACAAATAACAAATTTTCTACAATTAAATATGAATTTTAGGACATGCATTTCAGTGAGGGGAAAAAAAACAAACAGCAAGACATTGAACCCATTATACATGAGTTTGACCAGAAAACTGAAAACTGCATTTTGCACAAATAGCAGAAGTGGAAAATGGAAGTGAAAAGGCAGAGACCACTGGCATCGATGTCAGTATTCTATAGCACAGTTGGTTAAGTTAGAAGAGAGAAGGAAAAAAGAATGAAAGGAAAACAGGTTAATTGTTAGTTGTCAAGCCAGCTTCAAATTAAGTGTGGGTAGAGCAAAGGATGTGTAGGTATTTAAAGGCATTTCTAGTAACGACCTGGCACCAGAAGCTTAGTTTTGTTTTGATTGCAAAGCAAAGAGCTCAGGAAACTCCTTGATAACCATTGCATGAATCCAAGTAGTAATGAACAGGTACATACATGGTCCTGTGCATAAAACCATCTCTGAGTATTCTACCTGTTTCTCTCTTTCAAAATTGTGCTGCTCAGCCTTCCTTCAGGCCAGCAAAGTCACCTCAGATCATCAGAGGGGATGAAAACACACAAGGACTGAGTACAGAAGTGCATTCCCTTAGCTGAAAAATCCCAGCAGAGGCGGGGTGTCACATTCAGAGAACATGTGATCTTAGTCTTTATAATCTTATTCCTTTTTATATCTTAAATGGCTTCAGACTGCAAGAGCTGGAAAGGGTTTAAGAATGAAGGAAAATGTTTCCTTTTTACAACCATTTCCTCACTTTTCTCCCACCATCTTTCTAGTGTGAACAATCTCCAGGATGTGTCCTGGAGACTTGACAACCATGAGATTTGGAGGTTTTTTTCCCTTCTATTTCAACAGTAAATTGTACATAAAAGTGATTTGCTCCAGTTCAGAGAGGATTGTCCACACTTCTGTGATAAAATTCAAACTTCCCAGGACTTGAAGTGAGCAGGTGCAGCAGGGTCTCAGGCTGCCATTTTTCTGATGCTGAGCCTCCCCCAGGAGCAGGGCTGAGAGGGAGATGTTAGAAATGCCTGCAGGGCTCCCTAGGGTGGACTGCTGGCTTGGAGCCAGGTGGGGAGCTTCCTGGGAGTAGGGCACAGCTCCCTGGCCTCATCCCTTTGCCTCATCCCTAACATGTGTTCTCACCCACCCTGTCACTGAGGGTGGCTGTGATAATTAATAACTGCAGTTCCCAGACTGTTCAAGGACTCAGTTAAATATAGGCACAAAATTAGCAGTGGCAGAACTACCTTAGTGAGGTATACTGAAATATCTCAACAGGTATTTGAGGGTTCTTTTGTATCATCTATGCTGCAGCTTCGCAATTACACTAGTGTGAAAATTTCCCTGCTGTTTTTGGGTCTGATCTTAAAGTTCATTGCCAAAATGGGAAGATTCACACGGATTGTTGTGCTTTCAATGAGGACTGCCTTCTGCTGCAAGTCATTTTTCAGCTTCCAATACTGAAAACCTCGTGTTGAGGGGATGGTTTCACTTTGAGGAATTCCCAAACTCCTCCATTCTGTTAGATTTTGTTTGATTTAGACCTTGCTGGCTGTGTTTTCCTGAAACAAGAATATGGAAAGCCAGTGCCAGACCTTTGTCTGTCTGCAGGAGATACTGTAATTAAAACAGCACAGAGTTTGCAGGAGAAGCCCACATTGTCTTGGGGGGCCTGTGTCTCTGAGACAATTACTGGGACAAGTGGCTGTTGTAGAGGTGAATTCACCATCAGGGCTGAAAGCTCTGCAAGCTGCCCATCTTCCAGTGTGGAAAGCATACACAGGTAACATCTTTTCATTAACAACTTCAAGGAATGAGATGGACTAGATGCACAAGAGGTGGCAGCAGTCTGTGGGGACAGCTTGCCCTGGTGAAATAATGAGGGAAAGGAAAAAACAACAGAAGCTAAACCACAACTAGCTCCAGCTAGAGGAGCTGATTAAACAGACCAAGAGGAAGTTCAGAGCAGCAGTATGTCTTAGGCATTACTTGTTTGTTAAGACATCAAATTCTTACAGAAATAACTGGAGAGAAGGTTTTCTAGAGCCACAACTAATGCTCCAGAAGTTTTCTTTAAAAGGCAACAGCTGGAGTTTGCAACAGATGGTGAAAGCACAGTGAAAGCAGGGATTACAACCAGAGGGCAAAACGGGAATTGTAATGCTAGTACCAAACATTCCTGAAGGGAGAGATTCAGTCATCTGTGGATAATAAGCACGCTGTCACAGTCCCTGTTGCATCCCAGAACTAAGATTTGAGTGAAACAGTTCTTAGGAGGGCTACGTATGTGGCAACCATATGTCACCCAAGGAGAACACCTAGTCTTCAGAAACTGGCTCAAGGTATTTCTGAATTTCTAATAAGTAATCTGGAACAAAGAAGAGAGAAAATGAAGCAAAACCCCAAGGAAAGGTCTCTCTGCATATGCATGTGTGCGTTAGTCTGCAGCTTGTTCATTTTGCCACAAGCTTTGTAGACATTCTCACATGCTGAAGCTCCGGGTAATTCAAAGAGTAGACAAAATTAAAAAAGCAAGAAGGTCAAAGAATAAAAAATGACCAGGTATAATGTGATTAGGAAAGATGAGAACACCTTTTGGAGCTCAAAGGTAAAGAAAATTAGGTATTCCTGTAATGTGAAAAAACAGCATATAGAGAATGGGATGGGAGACTGAGAAGGGCGAACTTGCTGCTGTAAGATATAGGCTCAAAATCAGTAGAAGGATCTATGTCAGATAGGCTTTAGGTTTTTAAGTCTAAAGCTGTCATTCAGAAAACCCTGTCAGTTCATTGCTTCCCTCCAGAAATATCTCTCATGCAGATCAGAAATCTCTTGGTAGCTGGAGGTCTCTACTGTGCCAGAGGCCTGACCAGAGCAGGACTTCTCTGCACTGAATGACAGGCCAGGCTTAGTTTCCTGCCAACTTCATGCTTTACAGGACAGCAGGACAGTTGAAAAAAATGATCCAGTGGTAGAATTTTGGTAAGCCCTGTAGAAACTGGGACTCCCCAGCTTTCCTTGCCTTGCCTGCTCTTGCTGGTCCAAGGGGTGTCCTTGCTTGTGGCATCTCCCTTATCTACAGGTTTGTGTGGGTCCTGGGTTGGCAAGCCAGGATCAGCTCCATGCTTCTGTTGCAGGGAAGAAGACCCCTGGGAAGCTGGCTTCTAAGCTAAACTGGTATTTTCATCAAAATCTGTGCCGGAGATAAAGATGACATGTTCTCCCAAAAGGCTTGTGCAGCCTTTGAGGGCTTGACAGAAGAGTAATTAGCTTCCCTAGATGTCTGCTGTCATCCTGAACGGTGGAGAAAACCCACAAATGAGATGAGCAGGCTAACAAACTTGAATAATAAACTTGGAAAAAGGATAGCTTTGAGTGTAGATGTTTAAAGTAAGAGAAAGGTAGCCTCTGTAATTTGGCAGCATTCAGGTCCTCTGCTGAGGCAGGGCAGGCAGTCCTGGAGACCTCAAATTTAAAATTTATTTCCTGAGTTCCTATGTAAGCCCATTTTTCTCCAAAGCCAAGACCCGGGTCACAGAATCAAGCATCCAGAATCATTAACCTTTGACCAATCATCACCTTGTCAACTATACCATAGCATTGAGTCCAGTTGTTTCTTGAACACCTCCAAGGATGGTGACTCCAACACTCCCCTGGGCAATCCATTCCAATGCTTAACAACCTCTTCTGCGAAGAAAATCTTTCCGGTGTCCAATTTGAACCTCCCCTGCCACAGCTTGAGGTAACAACCTCTGAATTTTACCATGGCAGCCAGGCAAAAATGATTAACACCAGACTTCTTTCTTGAACCTTAATTCAGGAGAAGCATCTCCCACTAATTGGATCCTAACAGGGAACAAGTATCAAAAATAATGAGAGCAATCCAAAATTTCCTAAGAAATGTTCTCAATAACTGTCTAACTCATTAGCTGGAAGCAATTTTGTAAATTTGGTACCCCTCCTCCTCGTTTGACTTCCTCTAGCAATTACAGTGGCCCTGGAAGGCTCTACCAGGCAGGAAGAATGGGCAGCAGGCCCATGGCAGCAAACTATTTAATGACTGGGTTGTTGTGTGAGTAACTGTCATCTGTGAGAGGAGGATGTTTTCCAGTTTGTCCTTGGCAGCTGAAGCTTTGCTGAAGGATAGCCACATTGCAAAGACAGGGAATTTCAAGAACTGCTTTTGCTTTTAGGCATTTTGAGTGATGTGTGTTCTTATGAAGTTCAGATTTGGCTTGAAGTTCAAGGAGGGCTCTTGAGCATCTCTAATTAGAAAAGTAATCCCTTTAATTTCAAAATACAGCTGGAGGCTTGTTTACATACGACGGTATATAAGCCATACAGGTTTATCAAGATCTTCAATTTATAGGCAATGATCATCTGCGGTTATTTAACTTTTTTACTGTAACGTGAAGTTTTTCTAGTTCAGTCTGGAAAAAAAACAGCTTTGGGCTGACCTAACTGTGGCCTTTCAGTACCCTACAGGTAGGAAGCCTGCAACAAAGATAGAGAGAGACTTTTTCCAAGGGCATGTAGTGACAGGACAAGGGGGAATGGCTTCAAACCGAAAGAGAGCAGGTTTAGATTAGATATTAGGAATAAACTCTTCATGATGAGGATGGTGAGGCACTGGAACAGGTTGTCCAGTGAAGCTGCAGATGCTCCATCCTTTAAGTGTTCAAGACCATGTTGGACGGGGCCCTGAGTACCCTGGTCTAGTGGAAGGTGTCCCTGCCCAGAGCAGGGTAGTTGGAACTAGATGATCTTTAAGGTCCCTTCCAATCAAAACCATTCTATGATTCTACCTGTGTCTACTCAGTGAAACACAAAATGAAAGGTAAACCATTCAGGACCTGGAGCTTGGGTTCCCTATCAACGGTCTTACATCTACAGCTTTACACCATTTATGATGAAAACATGGTTTTAATTCTGAGAAGCTTTAAACTAAACCAAAAAGCAGTTTCAGCAGCAGAATGTTAATTATGAACACTAAATATATGAAGTAGGAAGTATTTAACAGCTTGGCCCAGCTACTGAAAGAAATATCTGCACATACCTACATCACAAAGCTTGTTCTATTACAGCAGAGCTTCCAGAAAACAACATATTTTGTTGAGAAATGGAACTGTTTCATTTGAAACAATAAAAAGACAATAAGTATTGTTTATCTGCAACTGTTACTGTTCCAAAGGATTCTGAAGAGTGAAATGCCCAAGCCCTTTATTCAGTTCCTTCCTCAGGGAGGAAACAACAGTCCAAGTCACAGCATTTTGTCACTTGCTGTCACAGTGACATGCTCTTGTGGCACACCAGAAATGGCCTAAAAGAATAAATGAGCATGGATAATAGTTTTTCACCAGCTAAGCACTCCCCAAACTTCTAAAAAATTGCATTACCTGGTGTAAAACTAACTAATGAATAAACTCCTCTGTTATTTAGTATGTTCACGGTTGTTCAGTAACTGCTAGGTGGCAAAGAAAACTTTTTTTGTGCTGCTCTTGTCTTCTGACACTTTCAACATCGCACAGTAGAATATATTTGATGGCATTACTGAAATGCAGTGTATCTTCATGTTCATCAGTTCTTCTGCTGAGGAGATGTCAGAGGTTAAATACAGCTCTTCACAGGGAAAGAAAAGTAGCATAAAAATCATGGTGCTAAGAAGTAAATGAAACCACCACCTCCTACTACTTCAGGTGCTACTGCTGAACTTCTGCTTTTCTGATTATTTCCCTGCTACTTTTAAGAGGTAAGTAAGGCAAAGATAAAAATTACAGGTATTCTGGGCCTAGTAACACCCTGTATAGGTTATAGAGAACTATCAAAATTAATGCTTAGTCAGCACTACCAGACACCTACCTAGTACACATTTTGCTTAAAACAGCATGTGTCCCCCCACCTTAGGGGCTTCAAGAATAGTAGCTCCTTCCTTTTTGCACACAGAAGGCCTGAGAGGAATTGAAAGCAGCCACAAGCACAAATTACAGTTTTCTAGCAGCACCAGTGGCCAGCTGGTAATGTCACATTTGCAGGGATGTCATTCATCCACTGACTCCAGCTGTCATGCTGCATTTGCTGTGGGAGCTGGAAATGTTTAGAGAAGTGACCACACACTGACTCTTGCTATTCAGACTTTCAGCATTAAACTTCCACTGCAATGGGTAAGGGCATGAGCACCATGTTTGTTCCTTGCCTCTCTTACTCCTGGTAACAAGGCAGAGGGATGTGTACAGGAAAGAGATTCTCACTAAGAGGTTATTACTTAGCTTTGGTTTTAAATGTTGAATGTTCGGTTATTCTTATAGAAAATTAGGAGAAACAGTCAAATCACAGTCCTCCTAGTCCAGAATTTCAGTTAATTTCTGTGCCAGTAAGTCCAGCTTCCACTGAGGGACTCCGTCACTAGGATTGCTCTGCCATGAATAAACTTTCGGAATTTTCTATTCATGGATAATGTTATCTTGAGGACACACTATAGTTATCTTCATGAGAAGATAACAAGAAGACATGAGAACTGAAAGGCTACGCCACATCACTCTTCTTCAAGAGCAGGCTAAAAAAAGCTGAGAAATGCCTTTTTTTTTCCCCCTCCTGGCATGCCATATCTGAAGACAGAAGTAATTAACAGAAGGAAAAATGAACGAAGTTGCCAAACCTGGCTGTTAAAACCAGTAGGACCTATTCATATTCTGAGAGGTCTGGACAAAGAGACAATTACACAAAAGTGGTCTACTGAAGATTTTTGAAGTAGAAGAGCTTGGCAGAAAATTGTGTGGTTGTTTATTAGCCAGGCTTCCAAGTCCCTCCCTTGGCCTTCCCCTTATATCCTACTCAGCTCAGAAAACCCCTTTCTCAGGAGAGACTGTCAGGAAGTCTGTAAGCAGATCTTTAGGCAATTCTGAGGGGCAACCTCAGGCTAAAAATAAATAAATGACCTGGCAGCATTGATCTTCGAAAGCTGCTGCTTGCTGTATTGAATCCAGAAGTACTGCTGCTCATGTTTCTGCCTTCTTACAGACAGATGGCAAAGTAGAGCCAAGTCAAGAAAATCCTGGTCAAGCAACTCTAGGTCCTAGGGACAGGTATCTATCTCCAAACTCTGACTTGAGTACCCTTTATTCTTACATACCCACAGAACAGCTGCCCTCTTCCACCCCTAGACTATAGAGTGCAGCTCCCAGCTGAAATCAGTACACACATACACATCTCTATCTATCTATCTATCTATCTATCTATCTATCTATCTATCTATCTATCTATCTATCTTTTTGCAGCTACCAAAATGTAAATTAACTCCAAGGCAAAGGAATTCAAATCTCTCTCTCTGTAAAGAATAGGAAGAATCTCAGCTTTTAAAAATACTTCTGACCTTTTTCACATAAATCAACTCTAATGCAAATGTACACTCATGGGAGGAAAGACAACTAAGATATCTTTACACCAGTTGTGAAGACTATTAGGAGAAATAGGTAAAAAGTTCATTTATTTCCACATAAAGCTAGATTTTTCTTCACGTAACATAAGCCTCTTACAGGGCCTTTTTTGCAGGGTTGGATCTTGGCACAAAACATCAGTATCTGTTTTCTAAGGTCGTTTTGAAAAAGCAGATAGTTGGGAGGTTATCTTGCCTGGCTTGTGAATTTTGCTTCACATACTGGAAACAGACACCACAAAACACAAGAGTATCTTCATGAAACAGCATTTCCACTATAGAGAAGATAACTTAACCTTGAAACTAGAGTAACAGAAATTTCATTATGTTTTATACAGCAGGAATGGTTTGGCTCCAGGTCTATTTAATCAAAACCCCAAAGGTTTAAATCCCTTTAAGTCACTATATTACAGGAGTGTTACTCGCTCAGACTTAATTACAGATTCCAGTTGGAGTATGACCCTATCTACCCCAAAAGCCACAACTCAGATAAGAGGACAGCTTTGCAACATCATTTTTTCGGCACCTGAATCCTGAACTTGGATTGGTGCCTTGAATATCTGATTAAGATCAAAAAAACGTTGAGATGATGACCCTGTTACAGAAACACAATGCCTTCCCAATACTGACACCAGCATTCCACAAGGGATACTCTGGAACACCACTTTGAGTGGTGTCTCCAGCAAGCAGCTCCACCTTCAGTACTACTGATTGCCACTCAGAGAAATGCGTGTTTCCAAAGTCCCCAGATTATGGGTCATCTGTCAAGACACTGAGTCTCTCAGGGAACTCAGCTTCAACAGAAGGCTTCAGAAGGAAAATGAGTTACTTTTAACCTGTGTCAGAAGTTTTGTGCTTGAGCAATTGGAGAACAAGGAAAAGCCTTTTTAGGAACAGACCCAGAGATGACTAAGGTGGCTGTACTCAAGCATTTGCAATTCAATGCAACAACACAGCGCAGCTCTATTTCCCGAATGTCTGAGGACCATGTTTCCACACACTCTATCCTGCAAAGCTCTGTATCAGAGGTGAAGCTCTGCTCTCTTGACAGTAACTATAAATTCAATAGAATGCCACAACTATGAATATGTCAAATGGAGATGGCACAGCTTTATGCGCTTTGTTTCTGCCGTGTGGGGAAGCTGTTGAAAATTTCTAGATGATCAAAGAAAGCAGTTCATATACCTCTGAGAAAAGGGCAGTGCTGAACCTGCACCCTGTTTTAACAGCCTGTAAGGAAAAAAAAATCAACCCTCCCTCAACTCCCTATTCTGATTGTCTAATTAAATGCTGTGATCAGAGTGCAAAGGTCTACAGAGTATCTTGTAAACAACTGTAATGCCCCTGGATCCCAAATAAACCCCAGATAACAAACAAGTTTTAGGTGTGGTATTTCATATGAAAGCAGAAATCATTTCTTATTTTCTCCTAAAATCAAATTAGCTATACATAATAAGGGCCCGGAGAGGATGATCTTTCCTGGACTCCAATGAGAATCAAAAGAAGCCCAGATCATGAGGGAAACACAGAGTGACCCTGGTACAAATTCATTTTTATTTTTGCTGCTCTTTAGAGCATCTCCCTCTCTTTTAAATATCACCCCCTCCTCTTCCTGCACCAACACCTTTTTTGTTTGGAGATAAAACTCCTGAGCCCAGAGCTAAAATACAGCCCTTAGGGTCTAAGTATGAATGTAATGACAAGCATGATTCTGGAAGATTTTATCAGTTCATCCAAAAATGAGAAACAGTGATGCTTTCTGTAGGGGCAACTAATAAGACTAATTATAGTTGACAGAACACATTTTTCTCTGCAAAATCAAACTCTAATTGCTGCAGTGCATCAGAGATTAAACAGTAGGCAAATACTCACATCTACTTTATAGCTCTACAGCCTAGATGGGAAAAATGGCAGTTCAAATAATGTGCTTGTGTCAAATTATAGGGGAGTCTGACTACAAACTCTTGCTGTTTTGCAGCCAAAACTAGGTTATATATGCATGTTCAGATTTTGCCTGGTTAGAGAACGTCTTGTCAGGAACATCAGAAAAAAACTGAACCTGAATAATGTGGACAAAACTGTAGCTTTGTCTTGGGGTGGGTTTTTTTCATTTTGTTTTAGTTTACATTTTGTTTATTTATTTAAATCAGTGCCTGGTCTAGTCTTCAGAAACAGTTAAAGAAATAATTTCATATGGGTTGTTGGAGAGTATCTGTATAGCTTGACTGAAATTATAGTGATAATCTAAGATTTCTTCAAGTTTTTCAGCGTCCAGCTTTCTTACTGTGCAGAAATAAAAGGCAGAAGAGAAAACTGGTGATATTTTGAAGAAAGAACAATTTAGCGACATCATTATTGTAGACTGTAACACGTTTATGAACAGAATGTAATATAAGCTTTTTAATAATATTTGATGTAACTGGATTACTGTCTCTTCAGTTTTTCATGGTTATCACTCAACACCTTCAATTTACATTCTTAAATAAATTACTGTGTAAACAAAATATGCTCAGAGTTCTTGTATGTGAACAGTACTTACATTTAATTACAAATGATCTGGATATGTTCATAGGTGAAATACATTAAAATTGTTTACAGGAAATAAGCTCAACTAGCACTAATTTTAAAATCTATATTTTCACAACAGTACCGAGAGTAGCTCAGCTATTTTTTTGAACATGCTTTTCAAAACGGAATTTGGAATGCAGTAGAAAAAAAATCAAAGAAATGCCAAAAAAGAGGGAAGCACAGAAGATCAAAACTCCATAGCAGGTTGGATCAATAAAATATTAAACTGCAGTTCTTAAATGTAAGTACTACACCAAATAGTAGTGTGGCTGTTCTTAAATGTTAAAGCCCTTGTTTTCTAAAGGAGACAGTAATAAGCATTTTGCCTATTCAATCCATTCAAGATTTAGACATCGTGCTATAAAAGCAAACATATCTGACACTTCTTCTATAACTTTAGCAGTTGGCTTTCCTGCTCCATGCCCAGCCTTGGTGTCAACATGGATAAGAAGTGGATTGGTTTGTTTACTGCTTCGGCCCACAATGTACTGCAGGGTAGCGATGAACTTCAGTGAGTGCAGAGGGACCACACGGTCATCGTGGTCTGCTGTGAGCAGCAGCGTGGAGGGATACTGGATGCCATCTTCTTCTGGTAGTTTGACGTTGTGAAGTGGGGAGTACCTGAGAAAAACACACAAATGTTTCCATATCTTCTTCCTCAAGACCCAATGAAGGTCCTTTCCTACTGAAACCATCGCAGTGGCATTTGTCAGCACTCAGAATAGAGCAGTTCTCAGTTACATTAATCAGAATTGTACTAATGGCAGCTGACATGCAGCCACATGAGTGGCCACAGACCTCTGGCTCTGAAATGTGAAGCAAGTTTATTTCTTTATTTTCAAGAGAGATGTATGTGTATATCTCATGGGAATGTCCAAAATACCAGCAGTAGCCAGCAGGGAAATTGCAGCTAAACCTGTCAAATCCATAGCAGGATCCATCCTGCTGGAAACAGGGAAATTGAGACTCTCAATAGAAGCTAAGAAATTAATTAAGATCCTATTATGGTCTAGTGCCATTCAATTCCTACAAATAAATCCCATCCACACTGTATAATACAATTCACAATGGTGACTATCTCTCCCTCATGGTAAAAAATACAATTTCTGTAGTGGTCCACTTGAGAATACTCTGTTGTAACAGCCTAAAAGAGTAATTTTTCAGAAAGAAAACCTTATGAACTGTTAAAAGCTGCTAGGAGAACAAGTTATTTGAAAATAGGACCACTTGATTCAACAGGGCTTTGAAAACTGTCTTTGATTCAAATCTGACTTGTAAGGAAATGCTGAACCCCCCCAATTCAGTGTGGGAAAGGATGAAGTAATCATGAGAATAGATATCAATCATGACAACCAGAAACTGTTGAGCAGACTACACGTTTTAACAACCACTCAAAGTATTTTAAGGCACTTACTTGGACAGCCATTCAAACTGCTCTTTACAGTCAGAGCAACCATAGTCAGTGGTCCAAGCATGGCCGATGGTGTACTTGTGGAATTTGAGCATGTCCATCACTCCCACTTGGGCAATAGCACAACCAAACAGGTCAGGGCGCTGATTAGCACAGGCAGCTTCAGCAGGAAAACAATTCTGTTAGTATTCAGATCTTAAAGAATTAAAAGTTCAACAGTAAAAGGTTCACTACCAAGTTGTACTGGGAGTAGGCTGTCGGTGAACATGAAGTCAAATAGACTTTCAAGCAAAACTGTAAGCAAATACACAAATGGATAAAAAACATAACTCTGAAAGACAGTATGTTCAAAAGGACTTAAGAGCCATTTCTGTGCTCTTCAGACATCAAACATGTAGTTCTATGAAAACTGCCTTTCAAACCACCAAATTGGGACTGAAGAAGAAATGAACTTTTAAAGTATGTGGGATTTTGAACTTCTGAACTGAAGGTACCTAAACCATTCGCTGTTTAAACTTTTAATATTAGTCTCAAGAAAGAAAAGGGCATCAAGGATCAAAAGCCCACCATTTACTGATGAAAGTTGTCTTCCATAATTACGATGTAAACCCATAAGAAAAGAGTTTTGTTAAAAGCAGACTGTTACAGAATCAGTGGAATAACCTCAAATTAACCAAGTGAATTGCTGTTGTGTTTTCTTGTTTTATGATTTTTATGTTCCTACAACTGGAAGGGATAATTTCTTTAAGAAAAATGCTTGCCTTGTATATTTTAAAAACAACTGCAGTAGGCCCATCAAGCTCAGTGTTCAATGTATAAGAGTGGCAACTGGGAGATCTCTCCTGTAAATTAGTATCTGATGAACTGTTATTTCAGTTTTCTCTGAGTTGGAGTTATCTCCAGCCATCCTATAAAAAAGCCATCAAAACACACATGCCCTGTAAATACAACTGTTTCCTCTCTTAATGTTTATTCATCCAGTGTTCGTCATATCCTGTAGCAGTAAGTTCTTCAATTCCAATTTCTGTTTCTTGATTTAAACATTTTCCCTCATAATTTTACAAATTCTCCTGCCGATTTATGAATTTTAAGAAATAAGAGCACTGAAATTTTCACGTAACTACTACAATGGATCCCTTAATTAATTCAGAACTATTCACTGTGTGTCCACATTCAGGTATAATCTTTCCCAAATTCTTCTTATCTCCTCATTTTTGTTCATTGTGAAAATGGATTGATTATCACCACTCTTTGCCTTCTGCTAACCATGATATTGCTATGACATGACTTTGCTTCCAGCTCAGCAAGGACTTTCTTTCAGAGCCTTATGCGAAGAAGCTTTTGAAAATCCAAGAATAGCTCCCTCACCTAGATCAGTATTACAAGCCCCATACACAGCCCAACTTCTTCAGATAGCTCTAATACATTTGAAAGCTGCAACTTCGGCCTGAAGAATTCTTTCTTTTATGTCACTTATTATTTACTGGTTTCAACTAGCTTGCCCATTAGAGAAGTCAGATTTACTCACCTGCAGCTTGCGGATCACAATGAACCATTTAAAACTTGGCATTATATTTGCTCCCTTCTGTTCCTCAGATACTCAGGCTTAGTAGCCTGCAATTTCACATCAGAGTTCATTTAGGATCCTGCATGTGCACCATCTGGTCCTGGCAACACACTACTTTTCACTGGATCAATTAATTCCAAAACCTCTCCTGCTGATGCTTCAACTGTAGTCAGCTCCCCAGAATATTCCCCACGAAGACAGACTGGTGCAGGGAACCCCGCCTCCCCACCCACTCCTCAGGAGGGAACATCAATACAAACAGACCATTTAGTTGTTCCGCTTTGCCATTATTTTTCTTTAATGCTCCTTTTACATCTCACTAATCTGCAAGTCCCACAGATCATCTGGCCAGCTTCCTGTCTCTGATGTGCATAGAAAAATGTCATTGCTAATCTTAATATTGGAAGCAATTTGCTCATCACTGTCCTGTGGTCTGTCTGTCCCTGCCAAGAGTTTACACTATACCCTATTTTCTTCATTTAAACATGATTTTTACTTTCTGAAAAATAAAATTTGACTTCTGGTCATCTCTAATATGTAACTATCCTAATTCTTCCTTATTTATGAGTCATTTCCATAAGGTATATATAGAGCCTTAAAGAGATGCTATGTGAAAGATCTTTAGGTTTTAAAAGAAGCTTTTGATCAGATCACTCCCCTTCAAGCTATTTCCTTTTATGAACATAAATTGTATTGTGGTAGGAACAGAAGCCAAAGCAACTACCATAACATTTTATTTTACTACTCTTTATTTCAGAGTATCTCTTGAAGCACTGTCTGTTGCTCAGGATTTTGCAAGAAATTGCTCCTTACTAGCTCCTTAAGTAGTTACTTCAGTAAGAAATCACCTATGGAGACCCTCATTGATGCACAATGCACCTTTTTAATTAGCCATAATACTTAATTATATGCATTAATAAAGTGTAGTCTGGAACAAAAATTTATTTGTGAATTTTATCCCTCTATACATAACTTTGAGATTTAAAATTCAGTATGAAAATAAGCCTTCAAAATGTTGGAGCTGGTTTTGTCAAGGCAGACATGAGAGGGCAAACATTGCATTTGCAGAAGGTTTTCAGCTCACAGCTGTGCTGCTCTGCTTAGCTTGGGGATCACACTGCAGGACAAGGAAGTCTTGTTTTGTGGCGGAATGAGGCAAGATGAGCTAAGGGCTCTGCAGTCCTCAGAGTCACCTCCTGTTAGTCTGACTGAAAGGAAACAGTATTTTGGAAGAGTGACAATACTCTTCCTTGTCAGCTTTTTCTTCAATAAATAAGAATGAAGAAAATCTGGCAGTGTGTCTTTGAACCTACAGGATGAGTTATGATCTCTAATGTTGCATCAACAACTGCTGCAAAATTTATTCCTGTTTTGATAAAAAAGACCTTACAAGAATTTCCTGAATTCACCTAATTCTATTCATTCAAGGAAAATCCCTATCTGGTTCATCAAGAGCATGGAAATCCTGCTTGACTGTAATCTACCAGTAAATTCAAGGGAAGAATTCTAATAAGATTTTTTAGAGCACGGAAGTCTAGATTCCTAACACCTGTCTTCTACCAGAATGATGTATTTCCTGCAGTTGTCACTTGCTTCCCCATATTGACACAAGGAGCCCAGCTGAATAGTTCAGCCAGTAAACCAGGGGGTTTTATTACTGAAGCTAGGTAGGATGAACCTCATCCTGACTGAAGCTGAAGTCCACATAAAACAGTACTTTCAGAAGCTATGTAACATATTCAAAGTTTAACTGCATTTCCAACTATATATTTAGGCTCACATAAAATTGACTTGTGCAATGCATGCATTCCCAAATGGAGTACAAACCCTTTAACCCTTTATCATATTCACCCCTTTCTATTTTCAATGCAAGAACAGCTTCTTCCACTTGTTACTGAGAAGCACATAAGCAAAAACCAAAATACAACTTTATGAGTGCTTACTACTTGATCTTTAAAACAATTGCTTTTTAAAAATAATAATGCAGGTCTAGCCAATATGGCTTAGACCAAAGGCCTGTATAATTCCAAATCCTGTTTCTTAGGCTGAATGCTAATTCACTGAAAAATAGAATAAAATCAATAGAGCCAGTACACAGCAGCAGATAAATACAGAAAGAAGAGCAAGCAGAGTAAAAGTAGTAAACTGCTCGTTTTTTATAACTCAGTGGTTTATGAACTTGAGGTGCCTTTTCTACCTCCTTGTCATATAAGTAGCTCACATCTGTCATACTGCCACCTTTCATGCTGCTTAAAAAAAGGCAAACAGACCCTGATACTATTACTTTGTGTCTCATTTTCTTTTCCAAATTGCACAAAAAATTCACCTTTTTTCTTCTGTTACTTTCAGACACTTTCAGATAGATATGTTATCAGAAATCTGTTTTGTAGCTCTTAGACTGCTCAGAATACCAGATCTTTCTGTAATAAGACTTCTGTTTAAGAGAAGGCTATTATTTTCCTTGAATTTAAGAACACAGCAGTGAATTTTAAGTGAACAAGATGCATTTGTAACAGACCACACACAGTTTCCCAATGCTACATAAATTTATAGTTCAGTAGTTATTTTGTAATGGTTAACCCGAAGAAGGGAAAAAAAACCCAACATGTTTTTTAAGCCATTCTTACTCTCTGTGTAATTCTACCACAGGGTTAGCTCTTACCACACAAGACTGCGTGGCTTTTAACAGTCAGCCTTTGCCAGAGACTGCAGAATTCCAATGTTCTATGCAAACAGCAAATAAAGTACTAGCGTACATATTTAATACCTGGTACACACTACTGCATTGACATTCTGGCAACTTTTGACAGGCAGATCTCATCAATTTTTGTCTGGTTACTTTAATAAGTCCAGCATCAAATGTGGAAAATAGCAAGCAGTTCTTACCAACTAAGAGGCCCCCATTTGAGCCTCCATTAATAGTCAGCTTCTTGGGGGATGTGTAGCCTTCCTTGATGAGGTACTTGGCAGCATACTGAAAGTCATCAAAGCAATTTTGTTTGTTGGCCAAGATACCACCTAGCATGGAAACAAAACAAATCAGTTGATACTATAAAATCCTTTTGATACCATCTCTTCAGAAAAACGTGTGCAGAAATACCTGGGAACAATTCCAGTTTCATGAACATTTTAATAATTGATCCAGCTCAGAAAAACAGCAAAAATGAAAGATTCTGTCAACACAGAGAGGCTGTAAGATGGTTCTGTCGATAACTCTGATG
The DNA here is from genome assembly GCA_013397075.1 of Rhabdornis inornatus. Classification (NCBI taxonomy): domain Eukaryota; kingdom Metazoa; phylum Chordata; class Aves; order Passeriformes; family Rhabdornithidae; genus Rhabdornis; species Rhabdornis inornatus. The sequence continues at coordinate 2,510,103 of VWZS01008125.1, read as the reverse complement.
CTTTCAGAAACTTTGAATAATACATACCTATACTGTGGAGTGAGTGCCAGGTAATGTTCCTAACCAGTGAAAGGAAAGCTAAAAGCTTTGCACAGCAAAATATATACAAAATGACCACATACAAGCCACTCGATGTTTGAGCTAATGGGACTTTAATATCATTAAACTCAGTGACAGTTTCTTAAGGCAATAAAGATTCAGCTTATAAAGTAAGCTATATAAAATAAGCACTTCTAATTTCCTGGATATATAATATGTGGCTGGTAATTTACTTTTTTTTTCTATTAGATGTTTTCAAACCAGATGATATTAAGTTATGGTGAAAAAGGGACTTCAGAGTTGCATCTTACTTTGAAATTTTATTAGTTAACTTTCAATATGGAAATGCTTAAGATACAGCCATCATGTTGAATGAAATTCCAAATGTCATCAGATGTATAAGGGAGTAAATAATGACAGAAAATGTTGGTTCAGATGACATCATTAACAAGACTTCCAGATCTGACAAAGAAAACATTTTTGCAGGGTGGGATAGGGAAAGAAAAGGATGGTTTTCCCTACAATCTTTCAATTATTTTAGTAGAAGAGTATAAGCTTAGAGAACTCACAGTTGTCCCTATCTTGCTTGTTTGGCAAGAGACTAAAACCAGATACTCCTCAAAGGTTATTCTACCTAAAGACCATGGCAATCTCAGCCAATTAATTAAATGCTAGTAAGAAATGGGAACTAAGAAGAAAATCCTTGCATTCCTGTAGCAAAGGCAGTGGCCCAGCCAGGCAAGTGGGGCTTAAAGGATGCAGAAATGGAAGTCCAGTTTCTTCCACTTTCTTTAAAAGCTGGATGTTTATTCCAAGCTGATTGCCTAAGGTTCCCCCTATGGTCCAGGAGCCTGCAGGACAATTAATTTTACCCTAAGTTAAGTGAGATGAGCTACAGTCTGGAGATGTCACTTTGTCTCCATTCTCCATCAAGTGGTTCTAGACAACCAGTTTACAATGGTTGCTTTTTTCTATGTCAGAAAAGTTTAGCAAGATAAGTCTGATACTTAGTCATAAAGATCTTGTTGAATTGAAACCAGTACATTTGTAATTTTTAATCTTTATTTTTTAACAAATATATGCCATTCTTGCATTACCAGGACCATTGAAGAGAGACATACCGGGACAACAAAAAAGTCTTCAAGCACGTGGCAATAAAGAAGAAATAAATCTTACTCCTTGCTCAAAATACCAGGCTGGTGTAAGATCAGAATCCTATTTATAAAATTAAACCTAAGCAAAAAAACCTTCTGTAATTGCTTCTAGAATTAAAAAAAGAACAGATACATATTTTATTTCAAACTGCAATAAAAGGCTTGGGTCTAAATCAAGCAGGAAATAGGTGGATCAAAGAAGCATTATCATGTTAAGATAAATTTTATTAAAATCTACTACAAATCAATCTGCAAATTAAAATTAATGAAGGATACTTCATCTTTAGCAGTAACATCCTGTATCTGCAAGCACATGCAGCTTCTATTTATGAAACTATCACATAATTAACTCAGTTGTGAGGAAATGACCCAGACAAATAGTTACCACAGATGAAACAGTAAAATCAAGATGCAATGACCTGGAAATACCATTTTGTCTGATAAAAAGATATTATGGATTACTGCCATGGCAAATTGCTAGATCATAAGCACTACTATTTTGGTACATCTGCCTTGCTGACAACATTCCCACCTAGTTATGCACCAGATTCTTGGAATATGAGCAAAGCATCACCATTAAATAAGGATAGGTAGGCTCCTGAGATAAGAAGGGCTTTTTCAAGCTTTTTCCCCTGGTGGAGGAATGTGGACAGTTGTCAACAACAAGGCAAGTGGACAAAGACAATTAAATTATTAAGACAAGGACTTAATGTGAAAAACATGGACACAAATACATCAAAAGTTTTAAGAAAAGAGGGAAAGAGATTAACAGATCTTTTCAGTGTTTGACTGAGTTTCCCTGTGGCATGACAGTCAGCTTAAAAAAAAACCTGAAAGGTCAAAAGGATGCCTACAAGGTGGATCCCCCAAGAGTGTGGAGGGGATGATGGGGATGCACTTCTGGAGCTGATGGTTTCCTGATGAACTTCAATCACAGAATCACAGAACCATTTAGGTTGGAAAAGACCTTTAAGGTCATCAAGTTTAACTGTTAACTCAGCACTGCCACATTCTGAAGACACACCTATGTGTCTTTTAAATACCTCCAGGGATGGTGACTCAACCACTTCCCTGGGCAGCCTGTTTCAGTGCTTGACAACCCTTCTGGTGAAGACATTTTTCCAGTCACATTCATCAAATACTGAAGAAAAGAGGTCTATTCATAAATTATGCAAAAATAATATAGAAGAGCTATACTCTGAACCCAAGAGTCCACACCTTCTGTAAAGTTCTGCAAACTTTTTTTTTGTGTGTGTGTGATAACACAAGAGCCTAAATAGTCAGTGTTGTCGTCTTGGGGATTTAGAATTGGGCACCTGCAATAGTGAAGGAGGTATGTGAAAGCAAGCCAGGTCTTTTGCTATAGGCAGACTTTTTTTGAAAGATCAGTTCAAGATAAATAGCTGCATTTTCCAGTATTTAAGTCCAGGGAACTTGATCTTGCTTAAAAAAACACAATGGTTTTCTTGGAAAAGATTGTCTTTGTACAGAACTGTTTTTAAGTAGGCTGCAAAAATGAAAATAATCTAATGAAAACCATCAGATTAATACTGGATAATTTACAGATCTAACATGTAAGTAACGTAAAATATCTACTTTTTTGCAGAGTAAGTAAAATGGAAAAGGAGATGTGAGCATAGAAGAGGGAGTGAGAAGAAAATATTGCAATTTTCATTGCTAAGCCTGCAGCTCTGTTCCCGTGCTTTGACTGACTTACCTTTGTGCCAGGTCTCTCCATATTCACCCCCGCCCCTGATGTTTGCCACTGCTAGAACACCTCCCAAGTGTCGCACAAAAATAAGTCTTGACACACTGAAAAGGCAAACAGATAAGAGAATTATTTTTATTTTCCAATTTTTATACACCTACCACTTCTGCAAAAATACTTTGAGGGAAAGATCTCTCATAAATCAGTGATGAAATTGTAAATCAAGTCCCTCTTGATCGTGAACCTGAGTAGTCAGGGTTTTTTCAAAGGTTATCCATGGAAATGAAACTCCCAGCAGCTTTAGGAGAAGAAGGAACCAGTGCTGGTCCATTCTTTCTCCCATAGCTCTGCTCTTCAAAGGAGAGTGGCCAGTGGTTTGGCCTAACGGATGACCACGCAGAATGTGTCACCATTTACAAAAATTATCTTCAAAGCCATTAGTCTGCAGACTAGAGTTATGCAGTACCACTGCACCTCCATAGCTTTCTGAATTGTTCCTCTTTCATCTATTTCCTCCTCCACTTCTTCAGAGAGGAAAGTAGGATTTAGCCCAAAGGAAGAAATCAAAGAAATAACACTTAAGATCAGCACTTGATCTTTGTTTATGAGCAGGTATTTTCAATCTAACTTCTGCTTAATATACTTATTTTGTACCTTTGCAATACTGTGTTTGCAAAGAAAAATTCTGTATCTACCATTCTTTTGTGTCACGGTCAGCAGTCAAGTCATCAGCTGGCCAATCCCATTCTTATTCATTTTCCTCTCATATTGCTAAATACAAAACAAATACTATAACATAAAATTACAAGTTCTTCCTCCCCTACTCTCTCCTGAACCTGTCTGAAAGCTAAAATAGCATATTTTTTTTAAATGCCAAATTGCAAAAGTGTCAAAGATATTACTATCTTTTTTTTTTTAAAAAAAAGACTGAAGTAATTAAAATTATATTTAACAATTAAAAAATGTTAATTGTTGATCTGTTGAGGCAGTAGCTTAACATAGGAGAAGTTGCAGATGGCCAACCACACATACGCTAAGGAAACAAGTAAAATATTAAAATTTAACCTCAACAAGTCTTTTTTCCCCCTCTAGTAAGGTTTAAATTTCTCATTTACTTGAATTCTTTGCTTATCCAGAAACCATTATCTGCAGAAAAGAAATTTGTTCAACAAGGGCAAGGATTGGGTCTTTTCACCTTTAAGTCCCATTACTGCTTATCAGAAATGTCTTGAAAAATGGCAGTCCTGCAGTGTGTCTCATGTGGATGTAGTATCACAACAAGTGAAGTTTCCATACCTCCCAAAGCAATTACCTATGTACTGGAACATGTCCTTAAGAGTATATAGCAAGAATTAAGGAAACAAAAAGCACAAGAATTCCTGGTAAGAGATTTCCGTATTTTCATAACCATCAAAGAAAAACCTTCCACCTCGGCTGGTCATCTCGCCCATCAGAAAGCTCAGGAGGCATGATTATCTCAGCTTCTGTCAAATCAGTTCTTAAGACCATCACTGTGAAATGCATTTTCCTTAGATTGCTGTGACATGCTGATCAAATGCAAGACTGATATTCTATAAGCACATTGTGCAAAGGTCAGAGAGCTGAGTCTGTCAGACTACAGGACTCTTAATTTCAACAGGTTGCTACACAGCTAATGTGGAGTAACCTGACAGTAAGCTGCCTCTTAAGACTGTGGCTTCTTAATTTTTGGTATGTAGAGCCACAAAATCTCCCAAAATATTCTGTACTTCTTTTCACTATCTGCCTCAAACTTTGGACCTCTTGGTTCAAAGTTACTTGATTCCCTAATAATCAGAAGTAGCAAGTAAGAATAACAGGTAAGGTAAGAGCCTGCTTCCCAAACATACTGCCTGAGAATACTTAAAAACGTAAAATATTTCACAACAGAGTCCATCCTCTTCCATCTGCTGAAAGAAACCGTGCCCATCTGAAGGATCATGGTGAGTCAGGACCCTACCTTGACCAATACTTTGAGGTCCAAGCTTGTAACAAACTTTTTTTAAGTTTTTCTCTTGAATGTTACTTTTAAGTTCAAGGAATCAGGTTTTTAAAGTAAAGAATCCAAACTTATTACTTTTTTAAAAAGTGAAAATTCCAAGTAATCAGACAGCACAAAGCTCAAGTTTCACATACAACCCTATTACTGCCTCTTGTGTTTTCCAGGGGGATTCTTGCTTTCAGATTTGATTTCAAGTCAGCTTGGTGTCTGAGTCACAGCAACCTGCCCAGTCAACCTCACAGCTATGAAATGTCTCGTTCTGCAAAGCAAAATCTGGCTCCTTGCTCTTCTCAACAGTCTCTGTAGCCTTTTGCTCATTATCCCTGTTCTTCCTTCTCTCCTGGAAGAAGGGTAAAGGAAAGGGCAACAGGGTCAGGATGGAGTCAGTGGAGGGATCAGAAGATAGTTTCTGCCCTGGAGAGCTCCTTCCAGACCCTCTCATCACTCTTAAGGAACATAAAACAAAAAGTAATAAATCAGATATTTTTTTTTTACAGTAGAGAACAATGTGAGGAGCTGTGCTTCACAGACCAAGAACACTTTCCCAGAATTACTGATCTGCTGTCAGGTATCAGAGTTGACAGAAAAATGCAGGCTAGTGCACAGGTGATGGGGAAGAAGTCCTGAGCCACTGGACTTGGGTTTCTTTTCCAGCTTTTGTGCAGCTGGAGAGAGTGGCAACAGGATAAGCAAAAGGAGTAATCCTCCACTCTGCACTGAGGGCTGCTCTGTTGCCTGACCCTTTTCCAGGCTCACAGTCTCTCTTCCCTCCACCACCTCTGCTTAAACTCTGGGAACAACCTGTCAGTGAAATGCAATTTCACAGTCTGCTGCACAACCAGCTGTATTCCAGGATGAGTTAGAAATTGTTTCTCCTGCACCCACGCAGTCACACACAGAACAGTGAAGGGAAACATGTTGGCTCCTACAGTGCAGTTAGACAAATCAGAGGCATTAGTGGTGAGTTTGTGATGGCATTTCCCCAGCAGCTCTGCCAAGCCACTGGTATCAGTTCCATCAGCCTTCACTTGCACTTGCTATGTGGGCTGTATAATTAATGACAGTGCTCCAGCAAGCATCATCTCAAAATGCCACCAAATGCAGCTCTCTAGTCCAGAGAAGCATATGAAAGATGCATGCTTGCATTCAAAAATAAACCACTACCGTAACTGACTTAATGACTTTGGCCTATCATTCTTGCAGTTATTTCTGGATCCTGTAACCTGTTGGTTTGTTTCTATTGCTTTCAGTGAGAAAGATTTTTTTCATTTTTTATGTGAAAGGGAACACCAGTTTGTGAATTAAGCACAAATAAACTCCCCAAACCAGAGAGCTGGCTCACGCTAATGGGTGTGAAACACCAGTAAGAAAATACTGTACTGGCTGGAAGATATAAAGGACAGAATTGAACCACTGGAAAGAAGAAGATGGAGTGCTTCGTGGAAAGTTTTAAGAGCCTGAAGTTTAAATAAAAAAGCCCGGGAATATTAAGCCAGGAATTTTTTGTTTATTTCTTTAAAGGTAAGCTGGCTACTACTAGGTTACATGTTCCATGCCTACATGTCAGCTCAGGATCAGGTGAGTGATGCGGCAAAGCCTCAGCCTTGGCCATCCTGTGGCTGCTTTCTAGCACTCATGCCTGTGGTCATAAAAAAAACCACAACCAACCAACCAAAACAAAAAAAACAAACCAAATTGTGGTGTTGGGCTGTGGATGGAACAGCACTTGGACCTGGGAACTCCTTGTGGAGTGTTGCAGTACATAGTAACAAGGATGGAGTAAAATATTAGTGGAATCTGTCAGGTAAAGGGTGAACTGGACATTCTACCTTTCTGGCATAAATTCCCTCTTATCTGCCTACTTTTGGAACACATTCCCTCACCAAGTACTCAATTCTCAAGTTATTAGTCATAAATAAGTATTTGAAGGCTTTGGCTTTTGTTTTTCTTTTAGAAAGAGAAAGCTGAGAAATCATATCTTGATATTACAGGGAGAGAGTAAGGAGGGAGGTGTGGCCAATCATGTTTTATTTACATTGTCAGTGGGATAATATATTTTGATCTGGAGGTCATTGATAGTTCTCTTTGCATTTACTTTTAAGGGACTGTTACAGATTCATATTCTTAATTTATGAACTCTATAATTAAGGTTTCATAGGGTTCAGGAAAATATAGGTCACTGCTCCTACCTCCCATATTCCTCTCTTCTAAATGTCAGCTGCACCCTCTTGCTGCTGTTTGCTGGACTCCTACGAGAATCAATTTTTAGCTTGCCAAAATGGCAGAAAACCACCCACTCCGTTTTGCTGGGACAGTTTTCTGTCATTCTTGCGAGGTAAATCAGCTTAGCAAAGGCTCCAGCAAGCACCAGGGCCAAAGGATGGGAGGTGGAAGTAGGCACTGTGAAATACCTTCTCCTTTTGCCAGCAACCAGCTCGTGTCAGCTCTGCAGTATGTGAAATTTTACCTTAAATCAACAGATACATAATATTTATTTTATATTCCTTAAAAATGAAAACATGGTAAGTTTTATCACAGTTTTCAGCATCTACAATAAACTGTAATAAATCAGTGGTTGAACATAAGTAAAAAGGAATTTTAAAACTATGCTAGTTATATAACTGTGTATCTCAAGAACCACAGGAAATTAAAACTGTAGCTTTATGAGGCAGATTAAAAGCTCACAAATAATCACAGAGCACAAGATGGGAGGTCCATTGTTAGACAAGGTATTTGCTAAAAAGGACAAGAAACTGTAAATGCTATTCAGAAATACAATCACAGCAAACAAGAAAGGCGAGCACTACAAAGGATTTCTTGAAATGTGCTAACTAAAGCAAGACTGGTAGCACCTAAACTTAATAGGATTGTTTCATAATAGATTATTTTGCTGTGGTGAGCTGCTCTTCTGATTCCTGAAAAACTGTTCTCTTTCCAGCCCTTTCCATTTCTGTTTTCCTCTGCCTCACCCAGGAGCATTTCTTAGGTATTCAAGCACTGCCTCTGGCAAGTCTATTTAAATTGCCTTGCTTAAGAAATAAGCTTTTTCTTTAAAGAGATCGTCTATGCAGAAAAGCTTATGGCTTTTGAGAGCTACAAAGCCTGTTCTGAACACAGCATTTTTAGTTTACAATGTGTTGCTTTGCATTTGTGAAGACAGTATCATTTGCATCTCAAGACACAATCCTCTTTCCTGATCATATGGGACACAGAAGGATTTTGTTTCTGATGTAATCTCAAAAGTATAATATGAAAATGCAGCCAAATTTTAATTATTTACATTAATTTAGCCAAACATTTGATTTTCTAGAATATTTAGACATAGGTAATTGTTTAACTTGGAAAAAAAGAAAGCTTCCTATGTTATTAGTTCAGCAAAGGGCTCAAATATTTCCTTAATATATATGTCCATGTTTTTCTGTTGAACTCAGTGACAGAGCAAGAAGAGGTTAAGGTTTAATCCTAAGGGCAGGGTGACTGTTGTAAATCTCAGGAGAGCAGAGCACTTCTCTACTCTGACATAATTTCTTCTGTGAGCCTGGGTAAAACCCCCAAATTTGGAACTAACAAAGCAGGAAACTGATGCAGCCCTTATGGCTCCCATCTTGCATCTTAGGAATCTGAAATGCATCCTGTCAGATTCATGGTCCACCACAGTCTGTACCTACAGTCTGTGACAGCTGTTAATAACAGATACTTCAGAAGGTGTGAATCACCCTGCTTACCTGTAGCTCGGTGTAATTGATATGTTGAAGCCTCCATATCCATACAAGAAGGCAGGATGAGAACCATCTAATTTAATTCCTTTCTTGTGAATAATAAACATTGGGATCTTAGTGCCATCTTTGCTAGGGTAGAAAACCTAAGACAAGAGAAAAAGAAACGTGAAATGCTCTTAGCGCTGTAGCTCTTCACAAGTGCTGTTAACAAGAACCAGAAGTGACCATTTCTGTGGTGTCTGGTGGTTAAAACCTTCCAAGCAAATTGCACCAATTGCCCAGGTCAGGTTCAGTAAGGGGCACCAGCCATTGCTCAGCAGCTCTGGAAAATATATCAAAATGAGACAATATAAAGGGTACGATGGTATCACCTTAAAGTATCTTATCCACCAATTCTACACACAAGAGAGTTTAAGAAAATGTTACAAAAAAGAATACAGTTCTCTGCAAGGGAAGACTGTGACACAAGGGCTGCATGGTCCATCACATGTGAAAGGAGCAAAGACTGAGCTGGCACAGAGAACAAACAGAACTGAAACCAGATTTCCCGCACAGATGAATTCACTAAGGCAAGTTTGTATCCAGCAAAAGTGGACTAAGTATTGCCCAGTCTTTCAGGTTGTCTCAGGGACACTTCAACGTCCCCAGGGTCCTAACACAAGCCATGACAGAAACCTTTGTAGCGCTTTGGTGCATTTTCAGACATTACTAGGCAACTAGGAGTAGACCCAACCTTGCAGAACCCCCAGTCCCATCAAGCAAGACAACTGATCTGCCCACTGGCTTTCTTCCTGAAAGGAAACCAGCTCCCAAAACACCAAGCATCCACACAGCACATGCTTTCGTATGTCTTTCTATTGCTGCCACAGCACTGTATGAAGTTAAAAGCTGAATTCCATGTCCACAAACACTGACTATAATTGCTTAACACAGTTCCCACATCTTCTTGTTTTGATGCATGTCTCTGCCTGCATACTCTAATTTGGGATCCACTGTGTCATATTTTGCCAGCCAAGCAAAACACGTGGCTGTGAATGCAGTTTATTGCTTGTCCTAAAATTCTGGCTGATTCCTTTTCACTGCCTTGCTTTAACATCTACTGCAGCTTCTACTCTAATTAGAACAAAAAATGTAGTAAATGAAGAATGACAGGTTCTCATAATTTAGTCACATGTTTACAATCTGTGCTTTTAAAGGAAATAGTCCTACTGTGATTTGCAAAGCACACGATCAACAGGTTCTATTTTTACAACACATGAACCTCATCAGTAATATGAACCTGTGCAACACACTTATTCTGAGCATTGCCTGTAATGTGAAACATGTAAATCCACATGGCATGCTGAAAACAAAGTAATCACTTTTAATTTTAGTTTAATCATTGCTAAGGAAATGTGAGAAATTTCAAATGAAATCACATCTACCTCCAAAGGCTTTACCAAAACCTCTAGACATATTACAGATAAAAATTCAGTATTTCACAGTGCCCAGTAGATGGAAAATAAACCAAAAAAACAACAAACCAAAAACAAAAACAAAAGCCTAAGTGTGTTTTTACACAGATGAAATCACTGTTTCCAACTGCTGCCATAACCGTATCTTAACTGATAAAGTGCTTGTCAGAACAGCAGAGTATAAAGGATTTTCACTTAAAATAGTTACTTGAACACTATAAACGAATAAAATAACTGATGAACAGGAGAACAGCTGAGGCTGATGATGAGGAGTTCCAGAGACTCTTCCCTAAAACACCATCCATCAACTCCAGCTGTTGCTGGCAATTCTCAGGAAGCAAGCACCTGGCCTTTCTACATTTCCAGAAACTTACTGCTGTTGGCCAGTCCTTTCCTGATGATTAAAGTATGCCACTAATTTTACTGCTGGTTTCTGAATGAGGACTTTACCATTTATATAACAACTCCCTGAAAATTGACTTCTGTAGGGCTTTTATTGTCATCAGTTAAGATAAAATAACATACCATTAAATGAAATCTCAACAGAAAAAAAAGACGCATGTCAAGCTGACATTTGCAATTTAAGGGTTTTCAGTCCTATCTTTGTTAAAATAATTACTACCTCTCCCTCCAAGATGAACACACGGGGGG